>RPOG01004973.1:14031-37840 GCA_008086565.1 Thalassoma bifasciatum | reverse complement strand
GCTGCGCAGAAGTGCGTGCATGTTCATCTATAACGCCACACAAACATCATTTTGTACTAACATATGTGCCACCGTGGTCTTTAAAGGAAAAAAAAAAGCTTTAAAAAGATTTCATTAAAGTAATACAGCAGCTCAATGTCGGGCGTCATGACAACGGAGGTAAACAACAGCCTGGTGCTGCTGCACGCGGAGGAAAACGAAGGAGCTGCTTCCTGACATCAACTCTTCCCTGGATCCAGTGAGATCACTTTAATTTTTGATTTTACCCGGACCATATCGTCTCTAAAAAACAACTAGTTAGTTTCTTCTTTGAACTGGTTTTCCTTTTTGGTTCCCTGTGGATTAATGGACTGATTGGTGCTTAAAGACTCTCGTGGCAGACAGATCGCTCCTGCACCGACCAACTTTGATTTAATTTAAAAGACTCTTTAAAGCCAACTATCTTTGCTGTTAACTTCTTTTTCGTTTAAAAAGGACTTTTAACTTCTTTAGGAATCATGAAGGAGCATTTTAGGGCTGTATTTTGTCTTCATTCAGTCTGGTTCTGTGCCGTCAGGTTTAAATGTCATTAAAAACCCGTCGCTGACTTATTCCTTTGCCTCTTGTAAGTGATTTGTTCAGAGTCAGAAGCTGCAGAGACGACATTCTCTGACCAATGAGTGACCGGCAGTCCGTNTTAATTTTTGATTTTTGGGCCTGGTATAGCAGAGATTTTTTGTTGATCAATCATTCTTCTTTGAACTGGTTTTCCTTTTTGGTTCCCTGTGGATTAATGGACTGATTGGTGCTTAAAGACTCTCGTGGCAGACAGATCGCTCCTGCACCGACCAACTTTGATTTAATTTAAAAGACTCTTTAAAGCCAACTATCTTTGCTGTTAACTTCTTTTTGGTTTAAAAAGGACTTTTAACTTCTTTAGGAATCATGAAGGAGCATTTTAGGGCTGTATTTTGTCTTCATTCAGTCTGGTTCTGTGCCGTCAGGTTTAAATTTCATTAAAAACCCGTCGCTGACTTATTCCTTTGCCTCTTGTAAGTGATTTGTTCAGAGTCAGAAGCTGCAGAGACGACATTCTCTGACCAATGAGTGACCGGCAGTCCGTCCACGTCACCTTTTAGTATCAGCTTTACTCTCTTAGAACCAGGGTAGAGTAGGTACTAAA
This sequence comes from Thalassoma bifasciatum, assembly GCA_008086565.1. NCBI lineage: Eukaryota > Metazoa > Chordata > Actinopteri > Labriformes > Labridae > Thalassoma > Thalassoma bifasciatum. The sequence goes on along the minus strand of RPOG01004973.1, from coordinate 36,678 downwards.
AACTGGCGTCTGCCGCGTAGTACCGCGCTAATGGAAACGCAACACAAACCGGGTAGAGGAGAGTAGAGGAGGGCTGAGACGAGTCAGTGGAAAAGGGCCATTTGTTTATCAGGTCTTACCCGGACCAGCAGCTCCACGATGACCGTGTGTCCCTCAGCAGCAGCCATGTGTAGCGGGGTCCTGTCCACCTTCGTACGAGCGTCTCTGCTAACGCCAGCTCTCAGCAGGACGTCAGCGGTGGAATAATGGCCGTGCTGGGCCGCCAGGTGGAGCGGGGACGTACCCAACTGCAGGAAAACACAACAAACACGCTGATGAGTTTTAAAACGCACCAGCTTCTCTTTTTAATTTAACAACCTCTGGAGCCTGAAAAAGCTGCATTCACAGTCTCACCCAGTCTGTGGTGAACGGAGCTCCATTCGCCATCAGGTTTCTGACCTCATCGTCCTGACCTTTACGAGCCGCCTCCAGCAGACGCTTCCCCAGGTCCACCAGAGACATCTGAAACAAACACACACCATGGAGAGCATCGTAATGAATAAAACATCTCTGCAGCTCTATATCAGAAATGTGGAATAACTCTTCAACTCTTATTGTCAGAAAAAAAATAAAAGAAAACCTGATTAATAACATTTAAAAGCTTCAATGGTAATAAATTTGTGACATTTTAACTCAGTAAGTTAGATTCAGGACACTTTACATGACACATGATCAGCTGTTTTATTATTGCATGATTATGACAAACTTTTTTATACAACAATGGCAATAATTCAGAACAGATAAGAAAAATGACCAGAAAACAAAGCAGTGTAAACGTATGGAAGTCAACTTCCACTGACTGTAACCTCTGTTGATATAAATCACTGTTCAGCACACATATGCATATGTTTTAAGTATAATAATGGTAATAAACATGTGGAAAAACTAACACAGGGTACCTGCAGGTTTCAGCAAGTCAAATTAAATACTTTTTAAGACCTTTTTAAAGCCACTTTGAATGAAATTTGAGACCAAAAACACATAAATATAGTGGTTGGGCTGTATTACAACGCAATCATAGCATGTGTGTCACTCAATGAGACATATTTAAGTTTACTTTTTGGTTAAAGGCTGTATGTGCAAGTATAAACAATGATCCATGTTCACAAACTGGTTTGCTAGGATGAAAATAATTTATATCAGCAGCATGTGAAACAGTTTCTACTCTGCATCTTCTTCTTCTTGAGACATCCAGTGAATAAAAGAAAAACAATAAAACATTAACAAATCCTACTCTGACTTCTTTAGGACTTTTGAGAAATGTATACAAGACTAAAATATTTGAAAGAATTTAAGACTTTTTAAGGCCTTAGTTTTAAATACATGAATTTCAGACTTTATAAGACTTTCCAACAATGTGTAGGTACCCTGTGACAAAAGCTCCATGTTAGGTCTTCCATTGCTCATATTTTGCGTCATTCAAAATAAAAAAACAAAATAGACTTTTTAAGACCTTTTTAAAGCCATTTTGAATGAAATTTTAAGACCAAAAACACAAAAACATAGTTTATGGTTGGAGGATCCTACTGTATTACAACCAAATCATAGCATGTGTCACTTACTGAGACTCATTCAAGATGATTTTTTTGTTTGTTTTTGTTTTGTTTTCACTCTATATCTCCAGTCTGGACTACCAGACTGAGGAACAGCTTCTTTCCTGAAGCTGTGAGACTGTTGAACTCTGGTGGTCCTCTTTACTGCCCCCCTGACAAATGAACACTGCAATTTTTGCACAGTTTATTATTTTATTCTGTCTATTTGTTAAAAAGGCTAGTTGATTGTGTTCTTCTTTTATTCTCTTTTTTTATTGTATATTTGTATATATCTATATTTATTATTCTCATTTCTATGATTGGGCTTGCTCCGGGACCAGGGTAACCTAATTTCGTCCCACCCATGTTTTACATGGGTTGAATGACAATAAAACTCCTTGAATCCTTCTTGAAAAGTCCCACAAAAAATAAAATCATTAAAACATTCACAAATCCTTCTCTGACAAATTTAAGACCTTTGAGTAATTAATTTAAGACTTTTTAAGGCCTTAGCTTTAAATACATGAATTTAAGACTTTTTAAGGATGTGTAGGAACCATGTTATTATATTTCGACGTAGAATAGAAGCTAATAAATGTGCGTCCATTATCGGACATGTCCCGCCTCTATTTTACACAAATGGAAAACCTCTGACTGATAACTTTCTCAGGGTTTGGGGGTGTTTAAATACCGTTAAATGACTTATTAAAGCACTTTTTGACGAGGCAAAGGGAGGTTTCACACTTTATTTACAGGCTTTCAAAGTGCCAACACAACACAGACGACGTGCGTCCGATAATGGAAACATACAAAACCGTTGTTTTGAGCTTTTGTGGTTCACGTTTTTAAAAAGATAGAAGGAAATAACTGAGATTTTAACAAAGTGGAAATGCTGTAGGACACTTTATATGGAGGAAAGTGGAATTAAAAGGGAGGATGTGGTTTAATAAAGCTAGGTAAGTTAGCACATCGCTGTGTCCGATAATGGAATCATAGGTTTAATCAGGGCTGTGGATGAGGAAAGACGAGGTTTTTCTCTCTGCGGCCGAGGAGCCATTTTACGCGCCATGAGCCCCGCGCTCGCGCCTCCGCTCTCCGTGCTGTTTAAAACCCACGTAACCGTGAAAAAACACACGACTTAGCCCTCGGTAACATTTACAGAAACACGCACAGGAAACCGTTTGATATTAAGTTGTTGGTTTTCCGGGGGAAGTCACCGAGAAATTTCCTATTTTACACGCGGAGAAAAAACTACTTCCACATCCGGTTAACTAGCATTCTTCACGCGCGCGCCGTCAAACAGCGTCCCGGACACCTGTCCCCCCTAAACACCTCACTAACACCTGGTTATGAGAGACTTAACTGCAGGAGAAGACGGAGATAGTGTGTTATTGTTCCACCTGAGGACGGCGGAGCAGGTACTCACCGCGTGCAGGTTTGTTCGGAGCCAGGCGCGAGCTCTTCACTGCTAATGTTAGCACAGCTAGCAGCTCATCAGAACAAATCCGTCGCTGCGGAGAATTTCACACTTTTCTAATAATTGTTTCAGCTAAATTATATGGATTAAATGCAAATATTAATTAAAATTGCGCATAGATCAGATTTCTGGCGCCACTGCAGCACTTCTTCTTCACAGGCTCGTGGACCAGGGAAAGTTAGCGCGAGACACCAGAGGTGCACGGTGGAAGCCGGATGTTGTGATTGAAGCCTACAAAATAAAAGAGCGAAGGGCAGCACCTTTGTTTTCAGAATTACTGAAATTATTTCTCAATATCATTAATATTTTGCTTGCTTCGGTCGTAATTAATGTAATCATTGATATTTCAATAACAGCTCATTTCCTTTAAAATTATCATTCTAGGAATGATTACGTTGTTTCTAATAATAATAATAACAATACATTTTATTTAAAGGCGCCTTTCACGGCACTCAATAGAATAGAATAGAATAAATCTTTATTGTCCACCAAGGTAGAAAATTGTCTTCGGCTCACCAACATATAAAAACAGACAGCTCTAAAAATACAAACATGATTACATGGACATAATAGAGATCAAAAGAGGCAGATGGAGGGTAAAAAAATAAAAGGCTAAAAGAGGGTAAAAGATTTTCACACATTATCTCTTGATTTGTCCCTTTGTTGAGTTAAGGATGGTAATGGCATTTGGTATGAAAGATTTTTTTCTTTCAAGACTCCTTTGGCTAAAGGAACAAGGTCACCTTACAAGAAAAAGTGCATTAAAAGAGGATTAAAACAGATATAAAACAAGCAATACAATATAATGCAATATAAAACAATAAATTAAAATACAAAACAGTGCAATGGTGTTGACAGGTCAGAGGGAGTAGGTGAGTTTAAACAGATGGGTTTTGAGTCTGGATTTGAAGAGGGGTAAGGACTGAGTGTTGCAGAGGTCAGGTGGGAGTGAGTTCCATAGCTGGGGGAGTTATAGATTTATGTTTCAATTATTGCACTTCTTATAATTATGATGAAACCCATTTTAGCTCATGTCTAGACAAAAGTTTATGAATGGCTTTGTTGAGATTTCTTGGTGATGTAAACAACACAACAGTAAGTGGTATTTTTGAGATTAAAAGTAAAGTTTTTGAGATCAAGACACAAAATGTCAACTTGGTTTTTTATTACTTGATTACTTCAACCGTATCCCAAAATGTTCAACCTTGCATGGAGCAAGAGTTAAACAAATTATGATATTCATTTATACTTTTAGATCAGCATTGTTTATCTGGTTTAATGTGAGCTTTAGTCTTGGTTTTATTTTTTGTTTTTAATTTTCTATGGTAGCTTCAATTTGTATTAGTTTATCCAGTCCCATTAATAAAATTTCAAATGATATCCTTTTTTTATTGTATTTGCAGTTGGTAGCACTAGAATGTTCTTCAATGTATTTGTGTTTTAATGTTGTGTGAATTCTTGTGAAAAAATTGTAGATTTGATTCTCATCTTGCTGCATTTAGGGCTGAAAGATATACTGTTTTCTCTAATCCCAGGGGTCGAGATACCTGACATCAATATCAAATAAGAAATTTTGTCTACAAAAAATATACAAATCCACAAACAAGTTAAAATGAGAAAACTTATCTAAACCTGACTTAATAGTTAATACTTAATCATTTTTTTAAGATCTGGAAAGTTTAAAACTTCAATTTTTTTTTGAAAAATTTAAGGGAGACTGTAAGATTTCCTTTTAGTTTTATTTTATATCAACAGGTCCCTTATGATGTTGCACAAAACTCTTATTTTGAAAGTGTAACCGGAAGAATGTTGCGCCTCGAGCCTGTTTTGACGCTCATGTTTACGCGCTCGCGCTGTTAGCCGTTAGCTCCGTGCATGCAAACTGTTGATGAGTTAGATAACTGTTTTTTTTTACCTTTACACCTGGATATCCCGGCGATATCACGTCACGTGACTCAAATTGCGTCCTTAAAGGTGTCCACGCGCCGACAAAGATGTTTAAATCAGTTATTTTTGAGTTTTATCGCTAACAAATATGGCGGCCCCTCGACACCGGAGGTGGAAGCCAGCGCGAGTTCACCTCCCTGTGGGCGGGACCTGTGACGTCAGCGCGGGGCTCACAGACCTCAGATCAGTTTTAACGGCAGCGTCACGTGATGTTTTCAGTGCTGAGCAGATCAGAAAACTGATCCCAGGTCAGGTTAAAGAACAGACCTGAAAACAGACACAAACAGCTCAGAGCCTCAAGAGTTAACTCTTTATTTTAAAGCCAGAAAAACATGTTTATGAGTAATTATGATGTCCAGATGGACCAGATATAATTAATACTTTTTATTTACCTGGTTATTACTCAAAGTTTTCCAACCTATATCCATCCTAATATTGGATGAGCTGTTTATCTATCAACATTTAGTGCAGATTTCAATATTTAGTTGAATATATTAACACAAAAAACCTTCAGGAGGAGGGGCCTAAATAATATTTACTTCAAACTGTTTTTATTTATATAAAGAGTCATTAAATTTTTTGATATACATCCAGATGCAGACTCAGTATCATCTTTTAAATCTCTTCTCAAAACACACTTTTACCGTCTTGCTTTTATGTGATGTCGTCTTCTTCCTATTCTTATCACTGTCTATCTCTTCACCTCTCTATTGTCCTCTTTTGTATTTTCTACCACCCTGTTACAGAGCTGACTCACTTATTTATTTATTTATCTATTTATCGCCCTATTTATTCATTCGCTTACGAGTTTTTATTTATTTATTCAATTATTTTCAATGAGTTGAGCGCTCCAGTTATCATTTCCACTCTAATTATTAGGCTGTTTTATCCTTTTATTACCTTATTTATTCACTGCTATATTTCATTGTTGTTTTTATCCTCTCTATTGTTCCTGTTTGCTCTTTTACTCCTTCTCACCTCTGGTCCTCGTGGTCTCATCATAGGGTCTTGCACTGCCTGAGTTCTCTTCTCTTTTAATTCTGATTGGTCTGTATGATTATTAATTTATTTTGTTGCTCGCTATTTGATTCACTGTTTGTTTGTTTGTTGATTTTGTCCCTGCTGTAAAGCACTTTGTGAACTGTTGTTTTTAAAGGTGCTCTATAAATAAAGTTATTATTATTATTATGAAGTGTGTGGTGGTGGTTTGTTTGCTCTGGGTGTGATGTTTTTTGTTATTGTTGTTTCTTTTTATGCAAAAACTTTTGATATAGACGCCAATTACCACCAGTTAAAAAACTTAAAATGAAAACCAGTCGTTTATTATTATTTTAGGAATTTTGGGGATGTCAAAATTTCGACTCCCCATCTAAAAGTTTTGTCTTTTTCTCACAATTTGGGTGTAATCTAAAAATATAGACTTTTTATTCTCATAGTTTGAGACTTAATGTGGGTAAAAGAATTCTAAAAAAAAAGCCATGTTTTCATTTTATTATTATTGTTCTTTTACTGTTGGAAATAGGCTTCTATGTGTCAAAGATTGTTTAATTCTGTAATTTATTGTTGAATAAAATTGTGTCTTGAAGCTGTTGGTGTCATTGTCATTTTGTACCTCAAAGAAAAATAAAAATAAGTGTTTTTTAGGGGTATTTTAGAAAATCTCAGGCCTTAAGTATGTGTAAAAGAAAAGAAAACCTTGTGACCAAAACCAGGACGTTTGTTTTATTGTTGGCAGGTGCACATTAGCACAGGTGTACACAGGTAACCAGGTGTACTGTACATTCTGACAGGATGAGGCCCGCTCACTGACGCAGCATGAAGAGAAATAAATTAATACATGAATAAATTAATCAATAATTAACCGGGTTAGAGGGTTAATGAAGCAGCACAGGATGAAGAACAAAAAAAAAGGCACAGATGGAAACATCAAATATTAAATATGCTATAAATAAATAAATAATGAATCATTTAATGACACAAAAAGACATTTCACTTTAACCTGTGAAGTCTGAAAACAGATCAACACACAGTTTATCACATTTAATCCTCGATCACAAACTGAAATCTCTTTATTGTATTAGACTGAAGCTTTCAATGTGGATTAATGATCCAGTGTAAACACGCTCTGTAATCTGGATTAGGGTTTCAGAGCGTCAGTCAGCTGTCTGAGAGTTTCACTGTTTCATGAGGCTGATTTATTAAATCCACCTGGAGTAAAGATGCGTTCACTGACCTGTCTGAAAAACACTTAACAGCTCAGGCAATTTTCCACTTTATCTCCCACAAACAATCAAAAAAAAACCTGCTGGTGTCATGTTTTTTTCACAGATTAGGAATATAATCTGATAAACACATGATGCGTTCACTGTCCTTTCTAGTTTCCCTTTAATTTTCTCTTCTCTTAAACGACCATAAACTGATTTATCTGAGACTCTGTTGTGATGTTACTGTCTTTCATTTAACCTCAGCTAAAGATAATTCTCAGTCACAGTCGTCGATGTCACTTCTTCTTTCTGTATTTTTCCTTTCTTATAAAAATAAAAGCACAAAATAAAGCAACTCAGAATAAATGTAGCGTCGCTATCGAAGGAAAGACAAAGTGCAGCAGCTTTTTAGCCAATCAGAAGCTCTCTAGAAAAACCACAGAGAGTGGACACAGGCCCTAAAAATTCAAAACATAATTAGTGGCATGTTGCATTCAGTGTCCTCTGTAAAAATCAGTCTTGAATCTGCTCTGTGATTAAAGTGATCAGCTTCATGAAACAGCTCTAAAGAAAACCTCACAGACGGAATAAAAACCACTAAATATCCGAACCAGGACCAGTTTTGTCCAAGTTCTGTGGCGAGAAACTTCCTCAAAGGGCTGATCTGGGGTCAGGTGATGTCGGGCAGATCTAGGGGTCAGAGGTCAGGCGAGGTCAGGTGATTCAGAGTCTCACAGCAGGAGGTTGAGGTCGGCGAGCAGAGAGTCGATGTCAGCGATGGGAGCTCTCCAGTAATTAAAGGAGGAAAACTCAGAGAGAGCGCCCTGAGGAAAGAGAGAAAAGAGAATTAAACCTGGTTAAAGGGTCAATGTCTGAGTGCAATATTTCCTTCCATCATGAATTGAGTATTTCATCACATGTATTTCTTTATTCTATGAAACCTGTGTTATTTGAACACATCTTTAAACTATTAAAATATAACATGTTTTTTTCTGTTTTGGTTCCTCAAACCCCCAAAATGTCAGGTGGTGCAACCGTCCTGACAAGTATCCACAGTAATTAAACTCTAAAAATTGAATGTCAGTTACTGTAAATGGAAATTAAAAATACAGTGGCATTATTTTATGCTTTAACCTTTTTAAATAAAACATTCTTTGCAAATAAAAAGAATTTTAAAGCTGTTGAGAAATTTAAAAAACTTTTGTCCTGTAATTTTCACCTTGTCAAATGTCAGGGTGGTGCAACCGTAACATTAGACTTTTATTTTAAAGTGAAGAGAATAAAACAGGAAACAGGAAACTGCATCAGCCAGAGGAGCCCAAATGACATTTGTGACCAAGTGGAAAAGTTTGTAGATTTCTCTGAAATACTGATAAAAAAGGTTTTTTCACTTCATTGGTGACTGGAACAATTTCCATGTCAGGTGGTACAACCAATGTAATAATGTGAAATGTTATTTTAACATCAAATTATTTATCTTATTCACAAATAAAAGAAATGAAACACACTAAATGAAAATGTATGAGTCACTACAGACACTTGAGAGATACTTGCCAATAATTTCACACAGAAAAAATAACAGGAACATATAAATATATTTTCATATATTTGGTTGCACCACCTGACATTTTTGGGTGCTCAAATTAAAAATACTAAAAAATAATGAACCTAAAAACTTTGAAATGTTGGTCAACTACTGAAATCTGTTAGAAAACTTAATTCTTCTCTCAGAAATATGTTTTTATCCATTTTCAAAGAACTTTTTAAAAATANTATTTTTAAAAAGTTCTTTGAAAATGGATAAAAACATATTTCTGAGAGAAGAATTATGTTTTCTAACAGATTTCAGTAGTTGACCAACATTTCAAAGTTTTTAGGTTCATTATTTTTTAGTATTTTTAATTTGAGCACCCAAAAATGTCAGGTGGTGCAACCAAATATATGAAAATATATTTATATGTTCCTGTTATTTTTTCTGTGTGAAATTATTGGCAAGTATCTCTCAAGTGTCTGTAGTGACTCATACATTTTCATTTTGTGTGTTTCATTTCTTTTATTTGTGAATAAGATAAATAATTTGATGTTAAAATAACATTTCACATTATTACATTGGTTGTACCACCTGACATGGAAATTGTTCCAGTCACCAATGAAGTGAAAAAACCTTTTTTATCAGTATTTCAGAGAAATCTACAAACTTTTCCACTTGGTCACAAATGTCATTTGGGCTCCTCTGGCTGATGCAGTTTCCTGTTTCCTGTTTTATTCTCTTCACTTTAAAATAAAAGTCTAATGTTACGGTTGCACCACCCTGACATTTGACAAGGTGAAAATTACGGGACAAAAGTTTTTTACATTTCTCAACAGCTTTAAAATTCTTTTCATTTGCAAAGAATGTTTTATTTAAAAAGGTTCAAGCATAAAATAATGCCACTGTATTTTTAATTTCCATTTACAATAACTGACATTCAATTTTTAGAGTTTAATTACTGTGGATACATGTCAGGACGGTTGCACCACCTGACATTTTGGGGGTTTGAGGAACCAAAACACAAAAAAACATGTTATATTTTAAAAGTTTAAAGATGTGACGTCATTGACCTCTTTAATGTATGATCTGTGCTGCCTCATATTTTATTTTTGTACCATGATAAATTCTAATATATTTATTTCTAAGCGTTAACACTCCTCATGTGCTGTTTCTATTCGTGTGTGTGTGCAGATTTAGAAAGTGGGTCATGGTCCTGACTGAAGAAGCCTGAAATAAACCTGCAGACTCTGACTCTGATCCACTAAAGCACATTCAGTTAAATCCTCATTTTCACCCTCAGTTGTTTTTCTCATCGCTTTTTCATGTATTGATCCTGAGGCGTTGGTTCTGATTGGCTCAGATTTTCACCGATTAATCGACTTCACCTCAACATATTCGATTAAACTGGATTATTTCTGTAAACTCCTGTGTTTGATCACTTTGATTATTATTAATGATGAGTCTCAGATAATAATAATAAGTGTTGTCACTGCTTCATTGATGAGGCTGAGTCAGAGGCGTTGGCCCGAACCATCATCATCATCATCAGCGGATGATGCAGCGAATTAAACCGAATAATCAAAACGATTTTCGACGATTATCCAGAAAAAGAAGCTAAAACATGAAATTTCCGACATGAAATTTGTTAATTCGTGTTCTTTTAGAATTAATTATCATCTGCAGAATCATCATCAAACCGGCTTTTACGCAGAAAACACGCAGGAAAAAAGCCGGTTTATTAAAAAATAACAGGTATAAAAGATTAAACTCACCTTTTTTTGTTTCCGGTGACAAAATAAAAGGCGTTTTTTCTTTCTTTGTTCAGTTTTCTCTTTTGTTGCACGAGCTTCAGTGTCTGCTGCTCTGCTCAGCTGCTGCAGGTTAAATGAGCTCTGCGCCTGCGTCAAGCTCACCTGAGTACACGCAGTGACTTCCGTTAAGACTCTTCAAAATAAAAGTAAAAATATAAAAAATTTTTTAAAAAAACCCTTGAAATCTGGGGAATATAAATTACAAAATGATAAATTGTTGAGAAGAAATGTAGGGTAAACTTACGAGTACATACATTCGATGTAAACATAAAACGTATAAGTTTTGAATTCGATGTAGTAAGGTAAAAGAGACCTTAAATCTAAATAAATTCCAAATAAATCACTCATTTAACAAAAAGTAAACTTGCATTGGAGCTCTTTTTGTTTTTAAATGTACATTACATTGATACATAACAATTCATTGCCTGTTTTATTTTTGTATTAAATAATTTTATCACTATATTATGTTTTGAAATACTTTTCTAGCTTAGACAAGTAACAAGGCTTCTTAATTAATGTGTTGTTCGTCTGAGTAATAGATAGATTAGATTAGATTAGAAATAGATTTTAAAATTAAGTTTTAAGTAGAAAAAAAGATAAAACATTTATTTTGAAAAACAATGTTGTTTCCGGTATATCCAGTAAACATCTTATATGTCACACACACATGTATACAAACACTTAAAAAGTAGGGCAGCTTCCATGGTTAGAGGATCTATTTATAATAAATATTTCGTGTCGATGAAACCGCGAAATAATACATAATTATTTGTTTTTTATCTTTTTTTTAAAAAAAATTATTATTATAAATAATTGTTTTTATTGTTACTATGTAGCAGTTCGAGCAGGCCTTGAAGAAAACGGTGTTAAAATATTTTCTTAATGAGAAATAAATAAATAAAATTGAATATTTTTTTACATGGGGCGCTCTCTACATATATTCCTGATCATATCCACAAGTCAAAATGAGATTATTAGTGCTAAAATAGATAAATACCTATCCATCCATATCTACCCCTTCTGTACTGTATCATGTATCATGTTTTATTGTTTAAATCACATTATAATGAATCTTATTTTATGGATTTGTAGATTATTGTTCTGTTTTGTATCATAGTGTTTGATGTCTTTTCTTATGTCAAGATATTTATCTATGGGTCAATATTTCCTTCCATCATGAATTGAGTATTTCATCACATGTATTTCTTTATTCTATGAAACCTGTGTTATTTGAAGACATCTTTAAACTATTAAAATATAACATGTTTTTTTGTGTTTTGGTTCCTCAAACCCCCAAAATGTCAGGTGGTGCAACCGTCCTGACAAGTATCCACAGTAATTAAACTCTAAAAATTGAATGTCAGTTCTTGTAAATGGAAATTAAAAATACAGTGGCATTATTTTATGCTTGAACCTTTTTAAATAAAACATTCTTTGCAAATGAAATGAATTTTAAAGCTGTTGAGAAATGTAAAAACTTTTGTCCCGTAATTTTCACCTTGTCAAATGTCAGGGTGGTGCAACCGTAACATTAGACTTTTATTTTAAAGTGAAGAGAATAAAACAGGAAACAGGAAACTGCATCAGCCAGAGGAGCCCAAATGACATTTGTGACCAAGTGGAAAAGTTTGTAGATTTCTCTGAAATACTGATAAAAAAGGTTTTTTCACTTCATTGGTGACTGGAACAATTTCCATGTCAGGTGGTACAACCAATGTAATAATGTGAAATGTTATTTTAACATCAAATTATTTATCTTATTCACAAATAAAAGAAATGAAACACACNAACTATTAAAATATAACATGTTTTTTTGTGTTTTGGTTCCTCAAACCCCCAAAATGTCAGGTGGTGCAACCGTCCTGACAAGTATCCACAGTAATTAAACTCTAAAAATTGAATGTCAGTTATTGTAAATGGAAATTAAAAATACAGTGGCATTATTTTATGCTTGAACCTTTTTAAATAAAACATTCTTTGCAAATAAAAAGAATTTTAAAGCTGTTGAGAAATGTAAAAAACTTTTGTCCCGTAATTTTCACCTTGTCAAATGTCAGGGTGGTGCAACCGTAACATTAGACTTTTATTTTAAAGTGAAGAGAATAAAACAGGAAACAGGAAACTGCATCAGCCAGAGGAGCCCAAATGACATTTGTGACCAAGTGGAAAAGTTTGTAGATTTCTCTGAAATACTGATAAAAAAGGTTTTTTCACTTCATTGGTGACTGGAACAATTTCCATGTCAGGTGGTACAACCAATGTAATAATGTGAAATGTTATTTTAACATCAAATTATTTATCTTATTCACAAATAAAAGAAATGAAACACACTAAATGAAAATGTATGAGTCACTACAGACACTTGAGAGATACTTGCCAATAATTTCACACAGAAAAAATAACAGGAACATATAAATATATTTTCATATATTTGGTTGCACCACCTGACATTTTTGGGTGCTCAAATTAAAAATACTAAAAAATAATGAACCTAAAAACTTTGAAATGTTGGTCAACTACTGAAATCTGTTAGAAAACATAATTCTTCTCTCAGAAATATGTTTTTATCCATTTTTTTTTTTTTAGGATTTTAAAGTGGATAAATAACTGAAACCAGCAGATTGAGAGAATGATGTCACTGTGATGTAATGAGCCCGAGCAGCCAATGGGAGGAGCTGTTTGACTGGATATAACAGGAAAAGAAGGAAGAAAGGGGAAAAATGAAGTCCTTCAGAGAAAAAAAGGGAGGATGGATTTCCTGGTCAGAGCCACACCTCAGAGAGAGAGAGAGAGAGAGAGAGAGTGTGTGTGTGAGAGAGAGAGAGCTGCTTCATGATCTCAGTCTGCAGTTTTTCACTCTGACGCTCGGCTGCTTTCTGTCTCTGGTGAGTCTCTTTCTTCTCTGTCTTTTTTCTTCTTATTGTGTTTTTAATCTGCTGAAACTTTAACCCACAGGATTGATTTGACCCTCACACCTCCTGCTGTGTTTGATCTGAAGGTGTGAGCTCACTCTCACTCTGTCACTCATTAACAGACAGAGAGTGAGAGATTCATGTTCAGGGACAGAGGGAGTGTCCTCACACTCCTGGACTCTCACACTTACAGGAGAAAATTACACCTGGATCAAGCTTTTAAAATCACAAGCAGAGAAAAAAAACAGGGAGGGTTTGATTTATAGATTTAAAGATAAAGGAGCATTTCAGAGTGTCACACCGGTGTTACAGTGTTTTCTGTTACCGGTCAGAATCTGGACCCTGGGTTTGATTTAAAATAATGTTTTATCACCTGAACATGTGTTTCTTTGTCTGAATTCAGAGATTAGGTCTGATTTAAAGGCACAGGCACGAGTTTATTTCTGATCTGGTCACCGAATCAAACGGTAACAGATTTAACCATAACACCCTTAGCATTAGCATAAAATTATCTTTTAATTACCATTTAATAAGCAAACTGCATCATTATTACGATTATTATTATTATTTTGCTTAATAGTGTTTTCATATTTGTCAGAAACAGCCAAGTTAAAGAGGTAATTAGCTTAGCTTAGCTTAGCATTAAAACTGGAAGCACATGGAAACTAATACGTAAAAAAAAAAATTCTGACTGGTTTTATTCTACCAGAGGAAAATAACTAGAAAAACTTAAGCGTAACTTGCGTGAAGAGCCAGATGCAACCACATTGAGGAAATAATTAGCCTAGCTCTGCTTAGCTTAGCATAAAGACTGAAGGCGGGTCAAAATTATTAGCTTAAAGCGTAGAAAACCACCTAAAAAAAGGTTATTTCAGACTGATTTTATTATTCCAGAAGGGAAAACTAGAAACGTGCGTTGAAAGTTGGTCGCAACCAGATTGAGGATGTGATTAGCCTAGCTTAGCATTTGAGATAAAATTTGGATAGAAACTGCTAGCGTAGCAATGAGAGAAGTTTTAGAGGGTTTAAAAAAATGAAATAAAGCGTTTTATCATTCAAACTTTTACAACAAATGGAGACACAGCAAAGCTATGCTAGCATTCTTAGATCGCCAATATTGACCGCTAACAGGTTAGCTTTTATTTTTCCTGTTAAATAAAAAATGAGATTAATTGGTTAGCTTTCAAACCTCAGACTGAATTAATACGTAAACCCATGTTTGATAAACTTCACACGTTATTTGTTATCTTGAGCGCTAATAAGCAGCTAACTTCAGGCATGCTTCTGGTGTTCGCTTAGCACGAAGGCTGAAAGACGTCGGAAACTGGTAGCATAGTGAAACGGTAAAGGATATAACCACTGAAAAGAGTTCGAGGTTAGGCAAGAAAAACATAGTTATGAAATAATCAGACGTTTTTTTTTTTTTTCAAATTCTGTCTTTGTAGCATTCTGACTTATGTTTTTTCAAAGTTCCACGAGCAAAGTGAGAATTCTGAGGCGGAGTTCTAGAATTTTGAGTCGGGATTCTAGAATTCTTAGACGGAATTCTAGAATTCTTAGATGGGATTCTAGCATTCTTAGACGGAATTCTAGAATTCTTAGACGGAATTCTTAGACGGAATTCTAGAATTCTTAGACAGGATTCTAGCATTCTTAAACGGGGAATCTAGAATTCTTAGACGGAATTCTAGAATTCTTAGACGAATTCTAGCATTCTTAGACGAATTCTAGAATTCTTAGACGGAATTCTTAGACGGAATTCTAGAATTCTTAGACGGAATTCTTAGACGGAATTCTAGGTTTCTTAGACGGGATTCTAGAATTCTTAGACGGGATTCTAGAATTCTTAGACTGGATTCTAGGTTTCTTGGACTGGATTCTAAATTCTTAGACGGGATTCTAGGTTTCTTAGACGGAGTTCTAGAATTCTTAGACGGGATTCTAAATTCTTCGACGGGATTCTAGAATTCTTAGACGGAATTCTCCAAAGTAAGAATTACAAGAAAGTAGTCACATCTTTGGCTTTAATCTTTTAGAATTACAAGAATAAAAGTTAGATTTTTTTTCAAAATTAATTAATTTTTTTGTGCTTGTTTATCTTTTTCACTCTGTAGTAATTGTTTAGTTTCTTTTATTTTTCTGTGGTTTATATTTTCTGGCCTGTAGAAGAAGAACTCTAGAAGAATGTATCAGACCTCTGTCCGTTATCCTGGAGTCACAGCAGAGCAGCAGTGTTAGAGCTTAAAGGTCAGAGGTCACAGGGTTCAGTCCAACGGCGCTAACATCAGGTGGGAGCCAGAAAGAAAAGTTTCAGGAAACTGTGATCTAAAAATAGCGCGGCGCCCCCTGGCTGCCTGGTTTCTGGGTGATGGAGTCAGAGGGTTTTTGAAACATGGAGTTTTTCAGAGCGACGGTTTGGATCTGGAGCCAAATTACAGGTCTGGAGTCAGTTTAGAGGAAACACTCACAGCTCTGTTCTCAGACCATCTGAATGTTTCTGAGTCACACACACACACACACACACACACACACACGCGGGCCTTCACGGTGTGTTCAAGTGCTGTAGGAATGCCAAACTGAAGAAGCTGAAACTGTGAGAGGAAAAACTTCTTTACTGCCAAAAAACAAAAATGTGACTGGAGAACGTCAGTTTTACCCACAGAAGTTTGTGTCCTTGAACGCAACACGATGGCTTCTTCAACATTTCTGAGCTCGTCATTAAGAGAAATGTTGACCCAGTTGTGACTTTGACCTCCTGACTGATAAACGAGTTACTGTTGTTTACGGCTGCACTGTGTGTGTGTGTGTGTGTGTGTGTGTGTGTGTGTGTGTGTGTGTGTGTGTGGCATTAACACAGAGATGTGGAGTCAGGTTAAAGTCTAACAGCAGAAGTTTCTCTCTGCTGTTTTGTGTCTTTAACAGGTGAGTTCGTCTGTTTTAGCTCCTTGTTAATCTGGAATTAGTTTTTTAAATTAATCTGGATTTAAACTGAGATTCTTTCAGGAAGTTTCACGTTAATTCTGAATCAAACTTTTCTGTCTACGTTCTTTGCAAGAAGCAACTTCTAATTTGTTTGTTTCTGGATCAGTTCTTTATCTTCCTGTGTAGTTTTTTTTTTAGGTATTTTCTGGATTATTTTCTGTATTTGATTGTAAAAGTCCCTACAGTGTTTCCTCAAAGTCACTTTTCTTTGTGGTTTGTTTGGAGCGTTTTGTCTTCGACTTGTTTGCGGTGAGTTTTCAGATTGTTTACATTTTTCCTCAGATGTTTCTGTTTGTGTCCTTCCTCGTGGTCTTGAATTATTTCTTTAATTTTTTTATGCAGACAGATATGTGATTATTTCTTCTTTGTACTATCTGAGCTTTGTTTTAAGATAACTTTCAGTTTCTTTGTTTTTCTTTTTGGTTTCAGAAAGTACCAAAGATTCTGTGGGTAGTTTCTGGAAAGTTTGTTTCTTGGTTCTTTCCAGAAAAGTGGTGATTTTCAGGAGACTGAGATTCAAATTGCCTGAATGATTTTAGAAAAAGATCTAATTGCGATTTTTCTGGCAGATATTGCGATCTCAGTTCAATTTACAATTTTATTTAAATCAAGCTTTAGTGAAGTTTTCCCAATGTCCTGCAGAGAATTACATCAAACCATAAAAACATCAAAAGTTTTTACTGTAATGCAAGGATGAAAATGAAGGTAAGAATTATTTTTAACTTTAAATATAAAGGTCAATGTTTTAAGTTTAAAAGTGGAAATTTTGAGAAATAGAGATAAAATTCTGAGACAAAAAGTTTTGAGATTAAAAAAAAAAAATCCAAATTTTATGTAATTAATCCAACATTATGTGAAAAAAGTCTAAACTTAGTGTAAGTCCCAGTTAAACTTCTATTTCCGTTTTCAGATCCTATTTTTCAGTTTAAAAACTCTCTTTTGTAGTTGTACAACTTTATTTCCGTTTAAAACTCTATTTTTCACCTGTAAAACTCTTTTTATCTGTTTTAAGCTTCTAAAAAGTTGAAACTATAAGAAATAAAGACAACATTAATAGATAAAAGGCAAAATTTTGAAAAAAAAAAAAGGTTTTGAGATGCAAAAACTGAAATCTAAGCAAGTCATTATGTCTTATTTTTAGTAAAACTTGTCTTAATATTCTTGATTTGAGCCACTTTTACTAGACAAGGTCATAAAAATGTCTCATTTCAAGTTTTTTAGAGACAAAATGGGATAAGATAAAAGATTCTTGTTTTAAGACATCTTTCTAATTTCAACAAACTTCCCGGGTGAATTCGTCTTATCCCATTGGCAGATTTTTTTGACTTGTTACAAGCAATTTACACCTCATTTTTGTCTGAAAAAACTTGAAATAAGACATTTTTATGACCTGGTCTGGTGAATGTGGCTCAAATTAAGAACAATAAGACAATTTTTACTACAAATAAGACATAATGACTTGTTAAGATTTCAGTTTTTGCAGTGTGACTTTTCTAAAAACCCTGAATCAAACACCTCCACTGAGACTGAACTACTTAATTGTATCTTCATTTATAACAACTGAAGAACAAAAAAACCATCTTTGACTCTTAAATTTTAAAAACAATTGAGTGCAAAATAACTGTTTTATGTTAAAAAAGATGAATAAAATATGAAACAATTAAAAGAAAATGAAATAAGTGATAATAAGAAAAAGGAGATTCAACAATCCCAAGAAAAAAATGATTTTTTTCCAACAGTTTTACACTTTAACACGTGTGTGTGTGTGTGAAACAGCTGATACTAAAGATCCTGGAGCAAAAAAAATTGCAGTTTTGGCGAAAACATGAAAATGTGTTTTTCGTTGTCTCTGTGACGTTTGGCTCCAGCTGCAGGTCGTTGTCTTCACCTGTGAAACACCTGAGCTGCTCCGTCAGTGAAGGAAACTTTCTCTCTGACTCAGACTAACGCCCTGTGTCTGGAACGTTTCCATGGAGACGTAAACATGCTGAACTCCTGTGAATCACACACACACACACACACACACACACACACACACACTCTTTCATCATGATCTTCAGCCAGACGGGGAAATAAAGTCAGTTCGAGCCGCGTGTGGCTGCTGGACTCTGACCTCACTGTGTGTTAGTGTCGGTTTAACCTTCAGCCTTTGTTCACACACACACACACACACACACACACACACACACACACACACTCTAACTCTTCCCAGCAACCACAGACCTTTTGAGGAAGCAGGAACCAGGGTCAGATTTAGTCCCGGGCTGGCGGCACTTTAATAGATCCATGAACTTTAAAGGCGTAAACACAGACGACGATAAACCACAGGAACTTTTTAGTTAATGAAGAGTCGATAAATCTGGGATCTCTCAGGTGACTCACGGACGAGCTCTGATTAATAAGTCGATTCACTTTGAGTCACTTTGTTTCAGTCGCATCATCGGTTTATTCATGGCGCTTTTCCACTATACAATTCCAGCCCTACTCGGCTCGGCTCTACTGGGTTTGGTTATCTTTTCCTCTAGCCCGACTACAGACTCACGGTGGGCGTGGATCTTATAACACAGCTGCGCTAAAGTGCTGCGCAGAAGTGCGTGCATGTTCATCTATAACGCCACACAAACATAATTTTGTACTAACATATGTGCCACCGTGGTCTTTAAAGGAAAAAAAAAAGCTTTAAAAAGATTTCATTAAAGTAATACAGCGGCTCAATGTGGGTCGTCATGACAACGGAGGTAAACAACAGCCTGGTGCTGCTGCACGTGGAGGAAAACGAAGGAGCTGCTTCCTGACATCAACTCTTCCCTGGATCCAGTGAGATCACTTTAATTTTTGATTTTTGGGCCTGGTATAGCAGAGATTTGTTGTTGATCAATCATTCTTCTTTGAACTGGTTTTCCTTTTTGGTTCCCTGTGGATTAATGGACTGATTGGTGCTTAAAGACTCTCGTGGCAGACAGATCGCTCCTGCACCGACCAACTTTGATTTAATTTAAAAGACTCTTTAAAGCCAACTATCTTTGCTGTTAACTTCTTTTTGGTTTAAAAAGGACTTTTAACTTCTTTAGGAATCATGAAGGAGCATTTTAGGGCTGTATTTTGTCTTCATTCAGTCTGGTTCTGTGCCGTCAGGTTTAAATGTCATTAAAAACCCGTCGCTGACTTATTCCTTTGCCTCTTGTAAGTGATTTGTTCAGAGTCAGAAGCTGCAGAGACGACATTCTCTGACCAATGAGTGACCGGCAGTCCGTCCACGTCACCTTTTAGTATCAGCTTTACTCTCTTAGAACCAGGGTAGAGTAGGTACTAAAAACTGGCGTCTGACGCGTAGTACCGCGCTAATGGAAACNCTCGTCTCTACTGGGTTTGGTTCTTTTCCTCTAGCCCGACTACAGACTCACGGTGGGCGTGGATCTTATAACACAGCTGCGCTAAAGTGCTGCGCAGAAGTGCGTGCATGTTCATCTATAACGCCACACAAACATCATTTTGTACTAACATATGTGCCACCGTGGTCTTTAAAGGAAAAAAAAAAGCTTTAAAAAGATTTCATTAAAGTAATACAGCGGCTCAATGTGGGTCGTCATGACAACGGAGGTAAACAACAGCCTGGTGCTGCTGCACGCGGAGGAAAACGAAGGAGCTGCTTCCTGACATCAACTCTTCCCTGGATCCAGTGAGATCACTTTAATTTTTGATTTTTGGGCCTGGTATAGCAGAGATTTGTTGTTGATCAATCATTCTTCTTTGAACTGGTTTTCCTTTTTGGTTCCCTGTGGATTAATGGACTGATTGGTGCTTAAAGACTCTCGTGGCAGACAGATCGCTCCTGCACCGACCAACTTTGATTTAATTTAAAAGACTCTTTAAAGCCAACTATCTTTGCTGTTAACTTCTTTTTGGTTTAAAAAGGACTTTTAACTTCTTTAGGAATCATGAAGGAGCATTTTAGGGCTGTATTTTGTCTTCATTCAGTCTGGTTCTGTGCCGTCAGGTTTAAATGTCATTAAAAACCCGTCGCTGACTTATTCCTTTGCCTCTTGTAAGTGATTTGTTCAGAGTCAGAAGCTGCAGAGACGACATTCTCTGACCAATGAGTGACCGGCAGTCCGTCCACGTCACCTTTTAGTATCAGCTTTACTCTCTTAGAACCAGGGTAGAGCAGGTACTAAAAAGTGGCGTCTGCTGCGTAGTACCGCGCTAATGGAAACGCAACACAAACCGAGTAGAGGCGAGTAGAGTAGAGCTGAGACGAGTCAGTGGAAAAGGGCCATTAATGATATTATGCTAATTAAATCGCCAACTGGTCCTAAGATATGCTGGCCCCAGGCCCCAAATAATGCTGTCATGCCAACAGAATATTGCTGTTGCTAATAGGTCCCAGGTTGTGTTTCCATGCTATTAGAATGAGGCTAGTGCTGAGGCATCATCCTGATTTACAAAGGCTGATGTTTACGTCACGCTACAAGAACAAGGCTAGTGCCAACAGGTCCCAGGTTATGATGTAATGCTAAGATAATGAGGCTCGTGCGAACAAAAACCTGTGGAAACCAGGGTCTGTTCTGCAGCAGGTTGTGGCTTTAATCTCTCGTGTGTCTCGTCACTCCATCCTGACTCGTCAGAGGTCAAAGGTCAGCAGTGTTCCAGGTTCACCTGCAGTGAAAATGTCACTGTGTCACCTCAACGTGTCGACGAATCAAAGTTTCCGTTCTTAACTTCTTACATCTGGAAACATTGAAAACATCCAGAAACTCTTTAACTTTACAAGCCTCTCACTCTGTGTGTGTGTGTGTGTGTGTGTGTGTGTGTGTGTGTGTTGGACCACACCCAGTGTTTAGTCATGCTTAATGTCTTCTCTGCGTTGACGTTTGGTTCCCATGCAACTCAGTGAGAGAGTGTGTGTTCTTGTTTTTATATCTTTGTGAGGACTTTGTAAAAGAAAAACTTCAAACATAAGAGGACGTGAATTTTAATCAACCTTCAGAAATTAAAAAAAACAAACCTTAAAAGTTAAAAACTGATCTAAATGTTTCTGAAATGTGTCTCTTTTTTGTTTCCACAGATAAAACCTGCTGCATCACGCCGTCACATTTTGGATTTTGTTTCTGAGGACGCTCAATGGACTAATTTTGAAAATCTCCGAGAGAAATAAATTAGTTTTTGTTTGATTTGTTTTTCATCTGACCCCTCCTGGAGTCTTTTAGACAGTTTCTTTTTTATTCCAAGGTGGGGTTTATTTTTTGGGGGCTTTTTGGTCCTTTCGTGTGTCGCAGTTTTTGTCTGAATGCCCCAGGATTATCCACAGGCTGCAGTTCCTTCCCCGGCCTGCAGGGCGGCAGCAGAGAGTGACAGCCGGGTGCTGGACAGGCGGAGCGTCGGCATGAGCGACTTCTGGCACAAGATGGGCTGCTGCGTGGTGGCTAAACCCCCTCCGGTGAGACACACACACACACACACACACACACACACACACACACACTAATGTATACCCATGAGGTCCCGATAATCCCAGGATTCTCACAAAAATCTCACTTTACCATGAACGAAAACAGGAAGAATGACTGTTTGTGTCTGTTAGCGCCTGAACTCACACTCCTCCTCCTCAGAGTTGTAAGTCGTTCACTTCTGATCACACAAACATGACTCACACGTTTTTAGATCCAGTGTCACGCTCACTTCCTGGAGGTCACATGATCTCACATGTCAGTCCAGAATAAACAACCAGAAATCCCTTCAGAGATCCGGGGATAAAAGATGCTTCAGAGGTTGCCTGGGAATCCACTTGTTGTTCTATTTCTGAATTCTCAATTTAAACATGATTCCCCAATGAGGCCGTATGCTACACATTTTGTCCACAGGGGGGCGCCAAAATGGGTTTTCCTGATTCAATATATACATATATATATGGGTCAATGACAAAAAGAGGGTCTAAAAACTTATTTTTAAAAAGTTCTTTGAAAATGGATAAAAACATATTTCTGAGAGAAGAATTATGTTTTCTAACAGATTTCAGTAGTTGACCAACATTTCAAAGTTTTTAGGTTCATTATTTTTAAGTATTTTTAATTTGAGCACCCAAAAATGTCAGGTGGTGCAACCAAATATATGAAAATATATTTATATGTTCCTGTTATTTTTTCTGTGTGAAATTATTGGCAAGTATCTCTCAAGTGTCTGTAGTGACTCATACATTTTCATTTTGTGTGTTT
>RPOG01004972.1:0-37850 GCA_008086565.1 Thalassoma bifasciatum | reverse complement strand
TAAAACACCAGCTAGAGACAACACAGGATAAAGGCTAAAACACCAGCTAGAGGCTTAAACACAAGATAAAGACTAAAACACAAGATAAAGACTAAAACACAGGAAAAAGGCTAAAACAGGATAAATACTAAAACACCAGCTAAAGGCTAAAACACAGGCCGAAGGCTAATACAGTGACTTAGCTGTCTGTGATAAAATTTATTCCAACCTACATCCAACAGTTATTCTGCAGTGATCTGCTCAAACCTGAGAGTCTATCAATAAAATAAAGAGCCAGGCTTTGTTTGCTTTGCTTGGTAGATGAGCACTGGTAGGACATAATCAGGATTTGCTAAATTTGCATGGTGCGGCCATGTGTCAGAGCACCAAACTGTGAGTAGCGCTAAATATACCATAAGTGCTACATATAGTAAAATGAGTTGATATGGTTTGCTTGTTGTCAAGTGTCAAACAACAGCACCACATAACCGTAATAAAAACATTACCTCGTAGCGTTGTAGCCAGTGAAAAGTTGTCTGACGTGAGATGGTAAGTGGTGTTGTCCACTGTTGTAAAGGGATTTTGTCAAAAGTGTAGACTCCGAGTTCAAACTCTTTAGGTGTTTGTCAAAGGAAGAAATCTGATCTTGTTCTTGAAAAAGTTTTTTTTTCTCTCCAACAGAAGCCCTAAGCTGCCATTTACCTACAAGGACATTTTACCGTCTTACCAACAATCCCAATAAGCTGAATATTTTATAGTGTCTGGACTCAAATAGAGCAATCGATTTTCTTCAGGAGGTGTCTGTTTGAGAAGCAGTGCTCAGGTCTTTTTCTGTCTCTGTCTCTCTGACAAAAGCCTCCTCGGTTTGTGCTGCTCCACTGGAGATGTCACCTCACGGATCTGTCCTCCCCTCCTGTCTATCTCCCCCCCCACCCCCTGTCCTTTTCTCACCAGCTCATCAAACACTTCGAGGTTACGTAATGCTCCATTTAAGAGGAAAATATCTCAAGGCCCATGACGGAGTCCCTTGGGTGTGTTTAGGTATTTAGGGGTATGTGTGAGTGTGTGCGTTTACATTCGCTGTAATGTGTGCCTCATTTGCTTGCCTGCTGGTGGATATTTGGTGCTGTATGACTCAAGTTTCCCTCCCCAGAGAGCAGTCATATTCTGCGTCCTACTTAGTTGTCTGAGGTAGAGCGCACGAACAACGTTTGCTGTATGCAGAATTATTGCTGTGTACAGTTTTAGACAAATAAATCACTGAGACGACTACATCTGCATGACCTGGACTCTCCTTCTGCGCTCTTGCCTTTTTCTCCACAGGAATCAGGGACATTTTGGCATCTGCTGTGCTAGAAAATCTGACAGTGGAGGGAGGTACTTTAGGAAGATGAAACAGTTTCAGGCACATATCTCTATCCCCCTAATCTCCTGATTTGGATTCCTACTTTAAAAACTACATTAACCTAGAGTAACTGCAGACAGTTTCTAGTTTGCATAATGTATCCACAATATTATCATCACACTGAGAAGATTTGAGTTGCTGTTTTAATCCATCCAAATCTGTCACTCAGCAAAGATAACTCATGTTTTTATGTTTCTGTTGCTTTCTTTGTGAGTATATATATCACAAACTATCGAACCAGGATTAGGTTGGAGATGCTGCTATGAGGAAAAGAGCACTTTGAGCATTTTGATCAATCACTGCTTTGTGCCGCCTTTTGCCTCTGTTGGTTGTCTCCTCTCTCTCTGTGTCTTGGTGTACATGCTGATGCGAGCTTAACTAACTTTCACACCCAGTCTCCAGCAGTGCAGACCAGAGGGACAGCCCTCTCTGAACGTCACTGGGTTGACTCATCTCACTGTGACACAGGAGACGAAGACGAAGGCTGAAAAAACCCCAAACATGTCTGTTTTCGATAATTAAACACCCTGAGGAGTCAGAGATGCTCCAAAGAGAGAACCCCAGGCGTGTCAGGAGTGTGTGGGCTAAAATCAGTAGGACACCTTACACCATCCATTAATTTTAACTGCAACTCCCTGTTCATTTCCTCTGCTCTCCCTTCATCGCTTTTCATTCCTTACCCTCTTTCCCCTCATCTGCTTTTACAGTACATCTTTATTCCCTGCTCATTTTGCCGTCCTTTCACTTTCTCTCTGTCTCTCCCCACCCTCCGCCCTCCTCCCTCTCCTCTATCTCTGTAAGCACAGAAGCCCTGTGGCCTCTTTAAGCCGTCACTGATCCCTCCTGCCGTGGCCGAGCCCGTCAGATCATTAGTCAGCGCCGTCTGAGACTCCCATCCTGACGAGAATAGATCAGCCTGAACCGCCGAACCTCTAATATTCTCTAAATGTCTTGAACCCAATCATGTTAGCTGCTGTTCCCTGCCTTATCAAATGATTGATCTGTCTGGACACAATTTATTAAAAGTGACGTGGGAGTTTTATGCATTCATGCAGGCTGTGTAATTAGACAGCCTGGACATGCGTGGTTTGATTGTGTGTAATGTATGAGAGGAGATTTAAATCAGTTTTATGTCCTCATTGATTTTCATCATAAAACGTTACAGCAGGTTGTAACCTCAGACTAGCTGCAAATGCATGTCATTGATAATGAGGATATATCACATCACTAAAAATATCTGGCGGAGTTAAAGGGTCAGATTGATTACATCATAACGCTACAGGCTGTTAAGGATCGTGATTTAATTTCTTTATTCAGTCATCCATATATTTTGTTGTAAGAATGGAGATTTCAATAGGAATGGACAGCATTAAACATGTCATTTTAATGAGACTGCTTTGAAAGATTGTACATTGTGCAACCAAAGTTTGATATTGAAGCTTCTATCAATGACAGTTAAATAACTTTCAAAATAAAACTCCCCTCACAAAGCCTGTCCAGCCAGAAAAATGAACAATGAATCACAAAAATAATGCAATGAAACCATAATGTACAACTCCTGAATGACAAAATCGTGTTTTTATCGTGAAAAACATTTTATTTGAAAATTCATATAAGACATTGATTGAAAAAAAACAAAAAAACAAGGCAGGCTGTTGTTTATATCATGGTTCCATATTATGGTGCAGCTCATATCATAAAAGAGAAACACTTCTGAAAAAATAAGAGGCTGTTCTTTAACATAATATGATAGTGCATTAACAAGTGCATCTAACATCAAAGTGTTAACACTAACAGTGCTTTCCCCTAACTATTATATTCGTTGTAGAAATATATTTTCTGTAAAGCTTCAGGTCACAGCTTAAATAATTTAAGGTTACCTGTACTTTAAACGCGGCTCAATTGGCCAGTGTGACCGTGAGTAAACCATACCTGGGTACGACCTTCTTCCCCAGCTCGGCACGCTTTGAGGAGGCGGGCTGCAGCTCGATTAATGCACAAAAATGCGAGGGGCGAGTGCGGACGCGTACACGATGTATCATGCATGACATATGTAGGACTGTGTAGGTCCAAAACAACTTAACAGAAGCCAAAACGAGAGTAAACCTGTAACAATTTTCTCCATGCTCTCTAATTTGCTGATTCTGATAAGACCATGTCTGGAAAACAGACGCTTCATAGTGACGTCAGTAGCTGCGTGTGTGTCGGCAAGTGTGCTAAAGTCTGGCTCTAGTTGTAGTAGTGTGACTGCCGGCCGTACTGTCCTGGGCGAGAGCAGCGCCGCGGGGTGAATCGCGCCTGAGTACAGCACGGTTTGAATGTTTTCTCTTTCTCTACATGCTTGTGCAGTAACATTTCTCCTCCTTTCTCTGTGTCTGCTGCGGCAGAGTTCTGCCCCGATGCACACAGACACACTGACACATACACCTGCACACACAGAGACAAGCACATCCCATAAAAGGAATAGAGAGTTGGAAAAATAACGCTACAACCAACACAAGAAAAAATGAAGTGCTTCAGTGCCCCATTCACGTTGCCATTTTGTATGTTACCCGTTGGGCGGAGATGAGAGAGAGATGGAAAGAGAAAAAGAGACTGAGTAAGTAGACAGAGAAGACTGTGAAGCTTTTCAAAGCCGAGTCCTTCTATTCAGTACAGTGTTATCCGTTCAATTTTGGTATTCAGGCAGTTTGTTTGAAACAAGTAGCCCTTTGTACTACTCACTTCCCTTGAAGTAGCCCTCAGTCTCAAAGGGTTGATGACCCCTCGTCTAGATTGTCATGAAACAAGCCAAAGTTGAGAAAGACTCTTCATGAGCTACAAAAGTGAACTAGAGAGTCCTCCGCATAAAAACAATTTTTTTTCTCTAGTCCTCATTATTCTACCTTTTCTTTTGTGTGCATCAGTTTTGCAGTTTTGTCCCTTTTGGCACAAAGTTGTTACAGCCGAGCAGCATCTTCCTGCTTTTTGCTTCTGCCGTGATGGAAAATAACAACCTCACTGTGCTTTTCAGCAGCACATTTCACAAGAACCAGACTTGACTGATACATGAGGATTTAAGTGTCATCAAAGCAGCGCTGTTATCTCACTGAAAGTATATGTGTTTATCTGTGATGAACTGTACAACGACAGGTCAGAGGTGGATTTTTCTCATACCACCAGTGTAATCATGAGTGTGGTACATACAGATAATCTATACGAGGATGTTCCCATATCACTAACACCTCGTGGATTAGCAGCCCACTGAAGGGTCATCTGTTGATCTTTTGGCTTGATCCTAATGCAGCCAAGCTCAGTAGTGATCTGAGAGCGTCATTAATACGTAGGACGGCGGCGGATAGAGGAGCCGAATTTATAAACTGGGTGTAGCACAGGCCAGCAACACGAGGACAGAAGCTGTATGTTCAGCACTTTTGGTGAAATAAGACAAAGAGACAGGGAGCAGCTGTGTTGCTTATGTAACGGCGCAGACGTAAATAGTGAGGGACACGCGTCTCGCATCAACACGCACGCACAACCAAGTGGCACAGCGGTAATCGTCGGCCATTTGGAAGCCGCACAGAAACATCAGAGGCCAAAGTGGACTCCCTGCCAGCTACAGGGCATCTGACATAACCCAAACACACTCACACACACACACTTGAAGGCACGCAAGATGGTCCAAAACACACACACACACACACAAACAGACAGCTTGAATGTCAGAGGGTTTGGAACACCTCACGACACACATCTCACACATGGATCACACAGCATGAAATTGAATTCTTTACACAAATTTGTGAAGAAATAGATCCTGTTTCCAAAGCATGTGGTGTATTTCATACTGTTCAAACTGGGACAAACTGTTTTTGGATGTATTTTTGCAAAAGAGAGTCTCAAACTGAGTCTCTGGGGGTATATGTGTGGCAGGGGTTGACAGACAATCAAGTTCTAGTTTGGCTGGAAAATCTAGTGTCATACCTCCTGCTAATGATCCATTTCACACACAGTTTCAAGGCCACACACGTTCGGCTATGGGCTGTTTGGGATTTGAGGTGCATGTCTCAAATTCATAGTTATTACCAGTGTAGACTCTGTGTGCAATGTTTGTGTAACCCTGGGAAAGTGGAAGCCAGGCTAAGCTAACAAGCGTACTCTCTTGTTGGAATGATTCACACTGTAAAATGTCCTAATCCAGGGGCTGCATCTTTCCAAGGGGGCAACCATCACAGCTGCCTGACATGGATGTTCTGTCTGAACTGCTTCTTCAAGTCAAGGCATTGAAGAAGTCCCTCTGTGCATTATTTTTGGTGCAACCTATCCAAAGATCCGTTGTTGCCAAATCAGATAGCTAGAAGACTTTTGTTGTGGGAGGAACACGCACTTTAAAATGTGGCAAATTGGAAACCTTAAACTCTAAAATGCTTTGGTTTGTTTTTATTATTTCAGACTGAATGGAACTACAGAGCTGAATTAGCTCATGCATTGAAGTTAGCAGGTGGAGTGTTGCTAACTCCTCAGAAAAGGCTAGATTATAGTTTTGATATGACCTTGATGCACGGAAGTTGGACGTGCAGAATCAGTATGAGAGTATATATGTGGCTTTCATACTTTTTTTCCCTCTACACTAACAGATTTTGGTGTCCGTTCCCAACCTGCAGGGGGCAGTGTATTGTAAACACATCAGCTGGAGCATTCAGCTTGAGTAGAGGAAGTTTTTACATCTGTTTACATTGTTTACGACATGTTTTTCGCTGTTTTCCTCAAGGAATTGTCTATCACACAGTTATCACGGTGATCTTTATCTGACAAATCATATTAACCCCTGTTTTTTTTTTATACCTCAAGGCACACACTAACTGTGCTGGTGTGCTGGAATGATCCAGCTACAAGAAAATGCATTTAAGGAGTTTTGGGAGATATGGCGTGGCTCCTTTCTGTGACTGTGATGATATACTTCTACTATTTCGTTTTCTTACAGACCAAATACTTTTACACATGCACGGAAGATTCTCTCTCTCCCTTGTCTGCTACTGCACTTATGCTTCTTTCTCGCTGCAATGACCACAGCCATTCGTACATAAGGCTTTGCCAGTTTGCACCTGCCTTTCAAACGTGCCAAGTAAAGACACATACGTGAACAAAGACAGCAGTCAGTTACATGTTTGACAAATAACATTGCAGGTGCTGTATGACACGGTGCACCCGGTTGGTGAATCAGCTTTGCACACGCTATCAAGTTTGCATGTGGAAAAAGTCAGATATCTGGGACACGTCATCAGAAATGACTTGTGTGGTGATGATGATGTTCAGGGTCAGTGCTGTAAAATGTACACCCAGGCCAAATGCTGGCACACATTCAGAATATTTCTGAAACTGCCAAGATGGATGAGTGCTAGTCACATGTTTGTCAACAATGATGTGTCCACATTTCACTGCTGTGCTTAAAAATTTAATGTACAAATTCATGGGTCGATTAATTGATTCAGAAAATGAAATAATAATGTCACTTTCTCAGCTCGCAAAGAGTGAAAGAAGGTTTTTATCCTGTTACTGGAAACATTGGCACAAATTTCTCTTTGTATTTTGATAATGTCAGTCTGAGCTATGATCTTATCCATTTTTATTTTATTTTATTTTATTTTTTTTGTATGTTTCTATGTATTTATATGGACCGACGGGTCTGAAATAAAGTATAAAGTCAAAGTTTATACACACGAACCTTTAGATCAGGCTCTAAGTCAGCAATATGGTTAACAGTGTAACATACACACTAGCACATGAGCATAGCACAAAAGAGTACACCAATTTATGTTTGGTAGATTATTTCTTTGTGTAATAATAATTCTGGTGACAAATTTCATAGCGTTAGAGGGCCTGTTTTTTTTCCTATTAAATCGTGCCACATTTGTATGGAACACATATTTGTAGGATGAGCAGCAGAGCTTAATTTAGTGCCCAACAGCTCATCCTGCTCTTTCCATTGACTCTTGTTTTGAGTCCCCAGGTGCAGCCAATCAGGTGCCTGATTATCAGCTGATTGCAGCACCGGTGAACATGGTTCAGGAGTGTCTGCTTTAAGAAATTCCACCTTGAGGCGTCAAGACATGATCATTAGCCGTTGATATAAGTTTACAGCAATAAAGTGGAATAAATGTCTTCTTTTCTGATATGTGGTTACGCTCACTCTGCTGAGCCTAAGCTGAAATAAGTGGAACTGAATGTTTGACCCAATATCTCTGTACCATCCCATACATCCTGCAAATGCATTATTGTCCCAGATGGCCACTGAGGATTACCATCTGTGTAATTATGTCCCACGCTGATATGGCTTTAGCTGCGTATTGCTCTTATGTACCCAACAGGCTGCTTGCATCCTGCAATTTTCTTTGGTTTGTTTTTCCCCCTGACGTCATGCGGCCTTTAACCACTTAAGTTAAGCTCAATCATCGCCGCAGAAGACGAAGGGGATTCATCAAAGAGGTGATTATTATCGAATCCCGCGGGTGCAGACTGTAATTTAAAAGATGTATATCAGCAGCTGGATGATTGTTTCAGTGTTACAGTAGAGACGCAGAGACGCGTACGTTCACATTGTACATTTCCTCTCAAGAGGATTGTACATTAGTCGTTCCCAGCCCTGGTCTTAATCAGGTCATGTGATTATGAGGGATAGAAATAAGACAACTGATCCTATGGGGAGTTGTGGTGTTCTAATCACATGAACTCTTTACTTCTTTTATATAGAAAGAATTAAACTCTGGAAAGACTGTGAAAACATGTAGAATAGGAGAATCATAAATCAGTGACCTGATTACTTTAGTTGGGTTTGATGGGGAAAGTGTTGCGTGTACTTGCATGCTCTCGCTCCACCTGTAGTTTCATAGGTTCCTCTTTGTTGTTGGTGTTCTTGTCGTGCATTGGTTAAATATAGCCTCTGCTGGGAGAGGGGCCACCTGGGGCCTGTCCTCCTTGGTTACAGTGGCGATGTTGCAGTGATTTACGTGCAGGTATGTTCACCGCTAGTTGTTCGGTTCTTTCGTGAGCTGAGGCTTTAACACAGCATGTGCTGCAAAGCACTCTGGGAGCGTAGGTGATGCATGACCTGAAAAGTTTTTCTCTAATTTTCTAAAAGTTGTATTACAGATCAGTTTCTGGCCAGGGTACTTGTAAAACTACCTCATGTGAAAAACTAATTTTGAAAACATGTGCAGTCGTTCACAGCCAGGGTCAGATGAGTTAGAAGTGTTGACAGCTAACAGGAGAGGTGAGAGTGAACACTTTAAGGGTTATTTTTAGCCTCTATTTATTCTGTGTCTTGTGTCTTACCTCTTTATTTTTAGCTCTGTGTTGTTGTCCCTTTTCTGCATAATATGATGTTTGGAGCTTCTATTAAGAAAGAAAACAGCAGTGTCACACACCAACACCTTGTAGACTCACCCCCTCCATTATTGGTTCCTTATTTTAACTGTCATGGGAAAATTTTGAGGGGAGCAATACTTTTTTTCCCCCTGTATAAACTTGTTTTAATCCCACATCCACAAGTAGCTGGAGCAGATGGCTCAAAGGCAACCTACGAGGCTGATCACTGTCTATCCAGGTCTGTATCCACATTCATAGAAATGAAACATTCTGGTTACAAGTCGACCTCCTCCGGCTGATACATTGATGTGTTCGTGTCACTCTGCAGCACTCCCTCCAAATGCATTTAAAGTATGTAACATCATGACAAACTGAGCCTGTAATTTCATGGCAATTTCCAACCTTAACAGTGGTGTGCATAGAGTCCCCCATTGATGCCAAACTCGCACAAATAGGCCTTCTTGGGAGCCAAAACACATTCCTTAGTGCCCTCCTGGTTTGTGAGAATCCCTTATCCGCACCTTTGGCTGGTTAAAACATTATGAACTGCCCTACGGAGAGCCAGAACAAACACTGGAGTGCCCTACTGGTTGGCATAACACACCAATTTGCTCCTTTAGCTGGTTAAACAAGATAAACTGTGCTCTTGGGATTCAAAACACACTCTCAAGTGCCCCCTGGTTGGTAAATCACACTAATTTGACCCTTTGGCTGGTTAACACATGATTAACTAATTTCTTGGGAGCCAAAACAAACAACCAAGTGCCCCCTTAAGAGCAAAACATATGCTAAAGTGCCTCCTTAGGAGCCAAAATGTACCTGAAAATGCCCTTGTAGGAGCCAAATACTTGCTGAAGTGCCCCCTTGATGCCAAACTTCCACAAAACAGCCTCTCACAGAGCCAAATCACATTCCTAAGTGCCCCCCTGGGTTGGTGAGCTACACTAATCTGCACCTTTGGCTGGTTAAACCATTATGAACTGCCATCATGGGAGCCAAAATAAACACTAAAGTGCCCCCCCAGTTGCCAAAACACACTAATTTGCTCCTCCTTCGGCTGGTTAAAACTAGATAAAAAGCCCTCTTTTTGGAAGCCAAAACATGTGCTAAAATGCCCATTTTGGTTCCAAAACACACCCTTAAATGCCCTTTTGGGAGCCAAACGCTTGCTAAATAGCCCCCTTGGTGCCAACCTTGTTATAAAGTGCCCCCTTGGGAGCCAAAACATGTGCTTAAGTGCCATAATATGGGAAAGTGCACTCTCAAGAGTCAAAATATGTGCCATGGTGCCCATTTTTTTCTTTTGCCCCTGTCCTCAAAAATTTCTATGCGCGCCACTGCTCCTTGAATTTAGTTGCTACGTATGTTTGGACCTTAAATGCATGATATGACAATTGCTTGATTCACTGTCAGAGTTGATCATATCTCAACAAGAAAGTTAGCTTAATCCCATCTCCCACAGTTCACGTGTCCAAGTGCCCTTTAAGATCCTGAACCCCATCAGAGTCTGAATCATGTAAGAAAGCAGATGTTACAACCAGGTGAGCGTTCTCTGACTCAGAACAGTTGCTAGTTGAGCTCCCTGGGCCTTTCTGCGTGGAGTTTACATGTGTATGTTCTCTCCGGGTAAATCTGCTTCTTCCCACAGTCCAAAAACATGTTTTTCAGGTTTTTGGTGACTCGTAATTGCCCGTAGGTGTGAGCGTGGGCGGAAATGGTTGTTTGTCTCCACATTTGCCGGGCTGGTGAGCCTGGGTGTACTGTGCTTCTCGCACATGACTGCTGGGAATTGCACCATTTCCCTAGGGACCCCAAATGGAATAAACTGTTTAGATAAAAGCCAAAAACATCATACGTCCCCTCATTGTTTTTATTATATGCACCCTAAAAGCTGCACAATACTGCAGTAGTCTGAAAGATTACTCATTAAGCTGAAGAGAAGAGCTTTGGAGCAAATGTGAGCCTGTGCAGTAAAACTGAAACACCGGAGCAGTTTTATTTGCTGTAAATTAAATTAAGAGATCATTAGAGCTCAATGCACTCAGTGTGGCTATGAAGTTTTTATTGGACAACACACAGAAAGAGCCACTCAGAGATGTAAACATGCTCAGTAATTACGCTACTCCCTGTCTCATTAACAGGGAAACTCAGTGATTCACAAATTTCAAGTGTCACAACCCTCATCTGCTGAGTTTTTTGGATATTTTCAGGCTCTTTATGTTTAGCAGGTGGTGCCTTGTTTTTGTTGCATTCAGAGCTGTACTCGGGTAATCTCAGTGGCAGACCTGAATGCCTGTTACTATAAGTGGGATTCTCCACCACCTCTCAACAAAGTCAACTGTCCTCTGAATAGCTCAGCCTCCCTCACAACCATTTGGTTCAATTACAGCCGAGCAGAGATGGAGCTATCGCCGCCACACACTCCTAATGGATCCTGACCACCGCAGCCACACACACGGACCTTCAGTCGGATAGCTGTGCACCCAGGAAGTGCTGATACTTTAGCAGGTTGAAAGGCCTCTCCGCTTGTCCTGTGTAAAACAGCGACAAAAGAGAGAAAGAGAGAGAGAGAACCACAAAAGCTAGTTTCATATCCTCGTCAGGCTCATTAAATGCAGCGTTTGATGATGAAAGTTGGGTTGTGATGAAAGCGTAAACGGTGTTCAGAGGGGGCTTCGTTAATGCATCTGAATGCAGGATCTCACCTCTGCTGCTCATTGTTGTGCACAGAGAGAGATGGAGGGAGTAACACCTGTATCAGCTCGGTTCAATTTGACCGTGCACAGAATGTGTCTCTGTTAGGAATTGAAAGAACAAAGTGCATTTATGGAGCAGACCTCGGTGCGGCTGCAATTTACTGAGGCATTTTTGTTTCTGCAGGCTTTCACTTCCACTCATCTTTATTTATCTTGTACCAAACATTGTGCTGCATTCACTTATGGATGTAAACAAATGTTCTCACTTTGCGCATAATTTAACTGCACATGCAAAATCACCGTCACATTCTTGACAGGAGTGAACCAGCCGTTTTTGTTCTCACCACCTTGTGTACATAAGAGATTCAGAATAATTCTAAATTGAAATGCACGTGCCCGCAACCTGCATCCAGCATACCACCACGCTCTAATTCAACTATATAAGGACATATATTAGATGCGTCACCTGGAGTGTCCTTGGCAGACCCAAGTGCTGACTGACGAGGTGATTAATAATCAGGTGTCTCTTCTAAGCACTGATGTACACAGAAAGAGGGAGGGAGTGTGGACAAAACAGCGTTGCCACATGGGAAATATCAAATTATTGTACCAGAGTCTCAAAATTATCTCACACCCGACAAAACAATCAAAATAACTGATAATGATCAAAACAACTGTCTTATTGTTGCGCGAAAATCAAAACTGATCAGTGCTTAGTGTCCTACATGCACTTTTGTGGGCATTCATCAGCAGCGTTTAATCAGCAGCTCCAGGCTCCGACTCAGCTGTTACATTCATGCGCCCCTTTCAAAAAATGACAGGTCGTCATGAGACCTCAAGGCTATTATTTTGAAACAGTATTCACGATAACTTAGAGAGGGACATAGAGAGAAAGAGAAAGAGCCATCTGACTTCACTTAGTGAAATTTATTTTAGACAGCAACATTAACGCTCTTTCCTCTCAACTGACTGACTTCCTCCTGACTGAGCTCCTACGTCCGTGATTGGCTGTCAATCATTCTGAGACGAATGACACTTAAACTATGATTGGCTGGAAACGTCACATGATATAAGATGCATTTAGGGTTTACAGATAAATCCGTCAGACTGGGGAAGATCTATAACAACCACACAAAATTGTCAAATAATCGCACATTTAGCCTTTTTTGGAATTATTGATCGTACATCGTACAGAGGGCTAAATTATCGTACGTCTGGCAACGCTGGGACAAAAACACATGCTGAAGTATCCTCTTGGGAGCAAAAACCGTACGCTTCCAAGATCCCCCTCAGGTGGAAAAAAAGACAAAAAACTGCCCCCTTGCCTGGTTAGAACATGATGAAGACCTCTTGGGGGCCAACATATATGCTAGGGAGCCTCCTTGGAAGTCAAATTGCACACTGAAGTGCCCTCTTGAGAGAAACGATGCATGCTTAAGTGTCCCCTTGGGAGCCAAACTGTAGGCTAAGGGCCTGGTAGAGGGCAAAAACACATGCTAAAGTGACTTGGGAGCTAAAACATATGCTAAAGTGACTTGGGAGCTAAAACACATGCTAAAGTGACTTGGGAGCTAAAACACATGCTAAAGTGACTTGGGAACTAAAACACATGCTAAAGTGACTTGGGAGCTAAAACACATGCTAAAGTGACTTGGGAACTAAAACACATGCTTAAGTGACTTGGGAGCTAAAACATATGCTAAAGTGTCATTTTAGGAGCCAAAATATGTACTAAAGATCCCTCTCGGGTAGAAAAAAGACAACAAACTGCCCCCTTGGCTGGTTTGAAAATATTGAGGCCCTCTGGAGAGCCAAAACACAAGCTGAATTGTCCTGTATGCAGCCGATTTGTACAACAAATTGTCTTGAGGCTTGTCTCTGTGCTGTTTTGCACATTTTAAGCGGGATACTTTGTGGCATTTGTGTAAAAATGGCTTTCTTCTGGCGACTTGACCATGTGGCCCATTTTTCCTCAAGTGCCTCCTTATTGTGCATCTTGAAACAACCATACCACATTTTTTCAGAGAGTCCTGTTTGTTCAGATGAAGTTATTTGTGGGTTTTTACTTGCATCCAAAACAATTTCTCTGGCAGTTGTGGCTGAAACTTTTGTTGGTCTTCCTGACCGTAGTTTGGTCTCAACAGAATCCTCGATTAACCTCTTCTTAATTAGAGTTTGAACACTGCTTATTGGCTTCCTCAGGTCCTTGGATGTCTGTTCATATCCCTCTCCTGTTTCATACAGTTGGATTCACTTTTCCTGCAGAACCTTTAAGAATTCTTTTGCTTTCCCCATGACTCAGAATCCAGAAACATCAGTGTCGCACTGGATGAAAGATGCAAGGGTCATCAGGAGCTCAGAAACTTACTGAGCTTTTATATACAGTCACACACACACTGACTGCATGTTATCAGGCCAAAATCACCAGGGGATGTAAACTTTTGATTAGGGTCATTTGGAAATTTCTGTTGTTGTTATGATTTAAAAAGAGTAAACACAGTTGTTTGTTAATAACTGGCTTCACCCAACCACTAACCTTGAGTGACAGAAAGGTTTTTGTGTATTGTCACTGTGTATTGTGCATGTATCTTATGGACACAACTGTATGTGTTTGTGATCTTGTTCTTGTTGAATGATTGATTGTAAATGTTGCCTGGTGGAGTGTATAACGGTGCATTTGAGGCTTTATCCCTGCACATACCCAGAGACCTACTTCCTCTCAGATAACTGGCACATACAGAATCATCTCCATAACGGACAACACATCTCATCATCAAAAACCTCTGCGTCTCTCTTCATCCACCGGGCTCGTATGGAGGCTGCTGATGCTGCTCCTGCTCCACTTCTCCCTAATGAGCTCCATCGTATCGCTCGTGTGTGTGTTTTCACATACATGCATGCGTGTGCGTGGCGTGTTTGATATCCTAATGCCGTTTGATGTTTAATTCAACAAGACCAGCAAAGCCTACAACCAGAGGAGGCGCACAACAAACGGCATGATACAAGACGTACATTTAAGACAACAGGGGCGCCACATCACCAGACTGTGTGAGTTAAAACGGAGAAATATCCAAAGATAACCTCACAGCACGCCTTTGGCTCACAGTTTGTGTTTACTACTGGATTCATAGACTTTAAAGCCGTCATGCACGCAATAAGGCGACAGTGTGCTCATTTGATCGCCCATTAAACACTGACAGGCAGGTGGAAAGAGAGAGAGAGAGAGAGAGATGTCTTCCCTCTAATTAAATCAGTGATGGATTGTCAATGCAGGCGCCACTTTGTCCCTGGACACATCGGTGACGACGTAGATGAACCCGGAGACAACAAACGCAGTCGTAGGTGTCATCGCACGTCTTCACCCATGTGAGAAACCTCACCTGGGAGATGAAAGACAATTGACATGAAGATAAGCAGGTCATCTATTTTATAGCGTTACTAGCACCAGCGCCTCTCTCTTTTTTTTTTTTCTTCATTCTCTCTCATTGTGTCTGCAGCTGTTTTCTTCTCTTGATGTATCTCCTGTCAGCCCCCCCCCTCCTCCACCCTCCACCCTCCATCATCTCTCTTCTTCTCTGTTTTACTGAGTCACGGCGTCATTATTGGTTGTATCAGCGTTAGTAGACAGATGAGGTGCTACCAGTGACACAGTGGATCGTTTGAAGCCGATCTTCTCATCCCGGCCTTCAGACAGCTGTCAGGGTCTGAACCGCTCAGTGTTCACCTGATGACTGATGATTTGTTGTTCATTTTTATATTTGCTATCAGGACTGAAATGACTCAACAATGAATTCTCAGACCAAAAATGAGATCACTATCAATGTGATCATGAGGCATATTGTCTAACTTTCAACCTGTGATGAAGCACTGATGGTCCCCAACCCTATTTGGGCTGTGACCCTGTTTCCATCACAATTTTCAAGCAACCCCAAAGAAATTTTTTTCTAGAATTAATGTCTCAGCAATGGTATAAGGCTTCAAAGCCCTAGCGATGACATAGCTCCACTTTAGGACGCTTTCAGTGCCTGCTCACGACCTGTCACAACCAGTGGTGTGCACAGACATTTTGAAGATCAGGGGCTGAAGGAAAAAAAAGGCAACTGCAGCGCATGTTTTTGCTCCCAAGAGGACACTTTTGCACATTTTTTGTTTGTTCCCAAGTGGTCACTTTTCCCCAATTTTTTTGCTCCCAAGAGGACACTTTTTGCATCTACTTGCTGCCAAGAGGACACTTTGACACACATTTTTGCCAAAGAGGACACTTTTGTATTTTAGCCCTCAAGAGGGCACTCTTGCATATTATAGCTCCCAAAGTAGCTCTTACACACGTTTTGGCTCCCAAGAGGGAATTTCTTTTTTTAATTTTTTTTTTTAACATTCTTGGACATTTATTATTATTATTATTATTGCTATTATTTCTTGAGGTGATTGAGGTTTTACAGCCCAACATGACTGGAAGGAATGGGGGAAGGGGGGAGCTCTTTGGTCCTCCCGTCTGTCTGTCAGTCATGTGGCTTCCTGGGCTGAACAAGCAACCCATTAGTAGAGTTAACATTTGTCAATGGAGCAGAGCCAGACCAGAGACGCACTTGTCGTCTTAGAACAGTTCGTTTTTTTCCTTTTCTCGATGCAAAAAATGACTACAGCCAGCAGCACCGCACTAGTATCTTTTTTTGTGCTTTTGCTAACATTGGTTTCCTTTTGAGGTGACATATAAACACGTGATGCACCGTACTCTGGTCTGATATTCTTGATGAAATCCTGTAGTTTGTGCTGGTCACTGTTTTCAAATTCTGTAGATTGTGCGTTTCAGATTCAAGGGAATATAATCGGTGAAGATTCTTCTTATGTGTAATACGACCTGATTGCAGAATCTTATTAATCTTAGATTTTCAAAATCCTGTAGTGTGAGCTGGACTTGAAACGCCACTTAAATGTAACCAAGAGGCCAAAACACAACAATACCTTTGAGATTCATCTTAAAACCACACTGCAAAATCTGAAACCCAAGCAAGTCATTATGTCTTATTTGTGTAAAAATTATCTTAGTTTTCTTGATTTGAGCCACATTCACCAGACCAGGTCATAAAAAAGTCTTATTTGAAGTTATTTAAGGAAAAAAATGAGGTCTGAATTGCTTGTAACAAGTCAAAAAATCTGCCTATGAGATAAGAAAAATTTGCTTGTGAAGTTTCTTGAAATTAGAAAGATGTCTTAATACAAGAAACTTTTTTTCTTATCCCATTAGCAGAATTTCTTACTTGTTGCAAAGAATTCAGACTTCATTTTTTCTTTAAATAACTTGGAATAGGAAATTTTCCAGGACTAATCAGTAAAATGAAGCTTATATCAAGAATAATAAGACGAATTTGACTAAAATTAAGACATAATGACTTGCTTAGATTTCGGTATTTGCAGTACATGGTTGTGTTGATGGCCCCTAAAACTTTCTGACTCTTCTGTTTTTTACCCCCAGCCTCGACCAAGGCTTTCTTCATTCCTGTTGTTTCTTCATAATCAAATCCGAAAATGCAGATCTGCTGAAAAGTCAGTTTGAATCTGGTACAGAGTGTGAGCAAAGGGAGAGAAACTTTAGTCCAACATGTGACAGCATGGTGGAAAACCTGCGAGCTATAAAACTTTTTCTGCTGATGACTGGGCGCTGTCATCAGTGTTAGTCATACAGTCTCAGGCCATTAAGTATCTGTAAGTTTTGCAAGTTTTTTACCTCCAAAATAAAGCCGTCATCACTTTTTTTTCCCTGTCACAACTTTTATTTTAAATGTTGAAGGAGGTAAATACAGAGAGGTGGTTTCTTTCTTCTATCGGCGTGGGGTCACAGTGGAGGCAGGTGGTTTGGCAGGTGAAGCGGCGCGTCCTCCCTCCCTGTAATTGACGGAGTTTGTCTGAACATTGTGGACAGGAGCGTGTTCAGCTTGGCCCACAGTGGCTGGCTGACGGCTTTGATGCCACCCACCTGCACACCTACAAACACACACACACTGCTGAGCCTCGTCACGGACGTATCTGATCCATGTGCGTGTCATTTTTCATCTCCAGATCTGTTGTTCTCCATTTTTTAACATCTCTTTGTATTCCCAACCATCTGATGCGTGCATTTCTTTTTCACCTTCTCTCACTAACAACTTTGCCCCTTCCTCCTTTATCCAGCGGCTCAAACACACTACACCATCTTCTCTCTCTTCTGAATAGATAAACATGTTCTTTTTAAACCAGTCACTGGGTGCATTACAACATGTTCGCCCTTCACCCTCAGGTCAGATTGTTCAGTCAAGGCTGGAAGCAGTGTGTGTTTTTGTGTGTGTGTTTTTGTGTGTGTGTGTGTGTTTTCAAGCCTGACAGCACTTCATGTTGTCATTGGAACACACAACCAAGAGAGAGTAACCAAGGATCCCTGAAGCCGCAAACATCCCTCAGCCGTGCAGCTGAGCTTCAGCCTTGAGGAAAGTGAACATTTCATCATCATCTCCAGTCCCGGTCGCTCCCTGCTTTAATTCTTCCATCACTTTCCTCCCTGGGTTTGTGTTTGCACAAAGAATGTGCACACACTTATTTTCATCAAGCGTAAACATCACTGAGTGATTACTCTCTGCTTGTTTTCCTCCGTCTCTCTACTGTTTGCTCTCTTCCCGCTGACTTTCAGTGGATTTGCCTTAACCCATTATCACCATAGCAACTGTACAGTTGTTCACTTTGCTCCCTGGAGCCCCTCAGACCGTCACATAGACACAAAGACACACATGATGTGTTTGTGATCTTTAGATGTAATTGCTTGTTTGTTGCTTTTCTCTTGGTTGATGTGTTTAACTGATCAGATCGCTCGCTGTGATGTCACTTCGCTATTAGTCAGAGAGGGTTCGTGTGGTGCATGAAAATCATACAAACTGTTAAGTTACACAACCAATTTGTAAAATTAAATTCACCCATTGTGCTTCTCTGAAAATGGTTTTTGAAACTAAATGGATTCTCTGTTGTTGTTTTTTACTTGAAGTGTCTGCAGCACTTTGGGGTTTTTTTTTTTAGATTTATGATTGCAAAGGTCCCAGTAATAATCAGAACAATAATAGTAATAAAAAGAAAAAAAGGCTTATCAAAAAAAATCAAATGGTTGTGAGAAATTGGTTAACTGTGTCATGATGACTGTTTTTTTTCCCTCTTCTTTGATTCAGTCAAAAGTTTTATAGTTAGAGTCTGCTCTTCAAAAGAAAAAAGTTTCTTTGTCAGACTCTTTGGTATCAAGGAAGTTGTGGTTCCAGTTTCAGCCACAGCTCATTTGTTGAGTTAGCATAAGCCATTTTAGAGCATTTAAACCAATCTTTTGTGACCCAGAGAAAAGTGTGTTTAATTATTACTATGTAAACACCAAGATCTAAAGTGTTTACTTTCATGTGCACAGTAAATAAACATGTTTCTCTGTGTAGTGAAAATCTTTCTTTGCTGTCCGCAATAAAAGCCAACGATAAAATATCACTAGTAACATATCCTATCACTGAGGTGTCACTTCAGTATTCAACTTCAAACTGCAGTATAACGTCTGTCACTTTTTTATACATAGTTATTTTCTAATGTCTGAAATATATTTTTATATTTTACTACTGAGTGATTCACAGATGCTGCTCTATTTCATTGTACACTGTGCAATGACAATAAAAGGATTCTGATTCTGAGGCGACACAGTCATGGGTGAACAGGGTGCAGGGCAGAGGTCTTCAACCTCTGGCATCTGAGGTGGATCTGTTGGACCGGTAGGAATACTTCAAGGGGTCCAGGTTGTGTGTGACACTGCTCTGGGTGTTGGATGTGGAATGGTATCACTCTCTAGAAACATTTCATAATGACTGGAGTGAGGGCTACTGAGAACTACTAAAGAGAACTACCAAAAGAAAGAGTACACTGTTCTTTCATCTGGATTTTTTTTATCATTTAAAAAAAAAAAATTCTTAACTTTTTTCCATTCTTTAGTAATTGGCAGTCAAACAGAGAAAGCAAGCCTCCATTTATTTTTAACTCTTTTCTCTAAAGCACCATCCTTTGATCTTCTCCATGATCTTGGTCGTCTTCTCTCTGTCGTCTCTTCTCGTAACTTTTGCTGATCTCTCATACAAAGTGAGCAGTGCTGCTGCCTACAGGGGTCAGTTTGTCAGTACACTAGTTTACAAGCCTGATAATGATGGAGAAGCTCAACTAGACCGACCTCCCAGCCAGCCTTGTTAATGATAACAACAACAACAACAACAACAACAACAACAACAACAATAATAATACATTTTATTTGTAAAGCACTTTTCAAAACTCAAAGACACTTTACAATTAAAAGCAGATTGAGTTCCAGAGGGAGGGGGCAGCTATGGAGAAGGCTCTGTCCCCCCAGGTTGTTGAAGAACATAGAGCATAGTTGAGGTCTATAAACATCTGGAGACATCAACAGCAGTCAATGGTTGTAATCAAATTGACGTCTATAGACACCAATAGCAGCCAACAAGTTAATTACAAAAACAACTTGTTGCAGACTTAAGGGGGAGGAGGATATTTTGTGAGACAGATTTTATAAAAAGGAACAACTGAAAAAGTCCACCCTCACTTCTGGTCTCCATCTTCTTCTTTTCCAGAACCAACATGTTGTTTGGAGACGCCTCCAAATCCATTTTGCCGAAATCAAGCTCCTTTGTTGTCATACTTTTTAGCCCTCTGCCTAATTTGTCTGTAGGTGTGAAGTTAGCTCAGAAGTGTTGCCTGTTAACCAATTAACCCCAGACATGAATCCCGTTAGCCTTTGAGCACCGCTCTTTATCCTGAGAGCTGGTTAATCAGTGTTTAGTTGGTGTTACCTCTCGTGGCCAGCTGCCTGGCTATAATTAGCTTTTAGTCAATGACTTTGACTCATTGTCACTCTGCTCTCATCATCGACTTCTTCCTCCTCTTCTGCTTGATGTGATCCTCGTTACGCTTAGAGGAATTCTGCGGCGGCATCATCTCGCCTCAGTGGAAGCTGCGTCCTCCCTGGTTTCGCCTCGGCAGCTCTGCCTGTTTGTGTCAACAGTTTGTACGCCAGCATCTCTTCCCCTGAACGGCATCATATATAGAGGCTTTGAAGGGCTGTGAGGAGAGACAGGATGGACCTATCAAGCTGTTTGTTAACTCTAATTCACTTTCACGTCTCCCGTGTGTTTGCATGTTTCTCACATATGTGTGCGCTTGTTTACATATGACAGCAAAGTGCACTGGAAACAGAGATGTAGGCTGAGTTTCCTTCAATTTTCTCCATTCCCAGAGTCTGTATCTGGTGGGAGATCTAGACAATATGCTCCATATTAACTCTCTGAAACATCGCCCCCATGAATCTGCAGAAAGAAATGAAAAAATCTCTCCTACAGTGTTTGCTTGATTTTAATGTGTCAGTGTGGGCCAGGATAAAAGAAGCACAGAGTGCTGCCTCTTCAAGTGTTTGCTCATTGAAATTCTCTGCATATTATTCGTATTGATGCGTAATCACAACAGAGAAAGAAACAGGCTCAACTGTCTGTTTTTCACTTTGAGTGACTCTGAACTGTTTGGGGTGCTGCTGGTCGGGTACAAAAGGCCACGGATCTCTTAAGCAGAAAGGAGGGCACTCATAAGTGTCCAGTTTTGAAGTTCAGAATTAGGTAGACATGGAAACACTCTTAGGTGTTTACTTGTGTATTACTTGAAATGTTGGAGAATGGAACCAGCAATGCATGACCTCTCATGTAGATCAGGACCATACCTTGTTTTTTTT
Organism: Thalassoma bifasciatum; assembly: GCA_008086565.1. Taxonomy (NCBI): domain Eukaryota; kingdom Metazoa; phylum Chordata; class Actinopteri; order Labriformes; family Labridae; genus Thalassoma; species Thalassoma bifasciatum. Next base: position 16,648 of record RPOG01004972.1, on the reverse strand, counting down.
GTAAGGAAAAAAAACAAACATTTGTCATTTGTACTGCTATTCTCCTTTGCTCTTTGTATTGGGCATGGCAGAGTTCTGCCCCAATGAACACAGACACACCACAAGAATTTCCATAAGAGCCGGAAAAAATCTTTGTGTTTTGGAAGTGCTAGCAGGGTCAACCAATCTCAGCAGCCCCAGCCCCCTAGAGGCTGTAAACTCAGAAGAAATACTGTTGACACTTTGTATGCAGTGACGTACTGACATTTTTCAATGGCGCAATGATGTGGCACCAACTTGGCTCAGTTTCTCTCTGCTTCTAGTCAGCACAGTACCCATGTGATGCTCCCTGCCAATCAAATTTGCACTTCCACACAGAGCAGTTCTTCAACCCAGTGCTTCCATTTAACTTTGTCACTAGATTTAGTGACTTTTTCGACCCCTTTAAGGACTTAGCACCAACTGACTCTAAGTTGAAAAATGTTGCTCGTATTGGTCTGTAGTGCCTGAAAATGTTGTGAAAAATAATTCCAAGAAGAAAGTGGGGACCCTGTACAACTAAAAGTTAAGCTTTAAATAAACTCTTCTGACGTCAGCATCACCTGGTGCTCACCTTTCCAGTGTCTTTTAAAGCTGTTATGAAGCTTCAAAACCCTCTAATGAGGTTTCCACTGACGTAAATGTTTGTTTCGGAATGAAACAAAATCTTGGATGCCTCTCAAATTTCATAACAAGCGTCAGATAAAGAAAAGAACATTAATGCGTCTCTTTAATCCAAAAAACTGAAAGTACAAGTTCAAAGATACAAAATAACATCCAAGTTCTGAGGCATACTCCTGCAGCGCTCCATCACTTATTATGTAAGAACTTTTTTTTTTGTTTTGCAAATAAAATTGTCAGTTTCATACATGTGCTTCTGTGATGAGCCAGTGTGTTCCATCTGAGAGATTTTGGTTCAGCTGTGTGTCGCGTTTCAGAGGCTTTTGTTTCCTCTTGTCGCAGTTTCCTTGTGTTTCATAAAGTCTTAATGCTGCCAAAGTAAGCAGCCTGATCGCGCAGACACAGATGATTTAGGTTCAGAGGAGGTGAGATGGAGACACAAAGGAGAGTTTTGTGTTTGTGTTTAAGCCTCGCTTATTTCATGCATCTGTGCTTTCCTGGCTTTTTGCACCAACTCGAGGCTGTGAGATGGCCTTAAGGGTGGAATAAGAGCACGCATGCAGGCAGGGCAGACACACATGCACATGCAAAAGCCTGCTGGCTGAACAGATTTTGTCTTCTCACTCGGCCTCTCCGTGCAGCGGGCTGTACTGAGAAAAGAGAGCGAGAGAAAACCATTGTAATTGTACCCGTGACTTCCAGGAGACGGGGAGCGCAGACGAGAAGACAATGACAGTGTGGACTAAAATAGGAGAGAAGGGGCTTGCAACAAAGTGAGGAATATCCTGGCTTCACTGGATATTGGAGGGGAAGGTAATAAACAGGGTCTGATAAAGTCTAATAAAAAGAAAGTAATAGAGAGCAGAGAGATAGGATCCCCTCTGAAGCTCTCTGAGTCCCTGGTGTCTGTTGTCCACTCAGAAAGTTGCTTTGAAGATAAACCCAATGTTCCCGACTAAAGCTGAAAAAGAGGAGTTATCATGCAAGAGATTGGGTGAAAATGGTTTGCAGAAGGAGGGAGACCCAGGAGAGTAGGGTCAGAGCATGAGGGGTATGACCATAATGCCATCTCTCTTCCTTTTTTTTTTCCTCCTTTGAAAAGGCCTCCAGGAAAAAGCCAGAGGAAATCTACTATAAATAGACCCAGCTACAAAAAGAGAACATGCTAATTAGACTTTCAGGGGACCCACTGACTCACTGCCATGTCAGTCACACCCCGAGCACCCTCCTCCATCACACACTTTTTCGCTCTGCGCCGCTCTTTTGCTGTGTCACTGCCTGGATTTTCTTCTGACATCATGTTATTTCTCTGATTTAGCGTGTTTGTAAAGCGGGCCCACGGTCTCAGTCAGTGGTCTTTACGGTTACACATATTCTGACACATTGCAGGGTGGTGGGTGTCAGGGTGGTGGGGTTTGTACTCTTTCATTTGTTTCAAATACGACCACATTTGAAGTTAGGAGGAAACATGTATTAGTCTGACAAATGAGCAGTGCCAGCTCATGGTATGGACAGTATAGGCATGGGCGCCGAAAGGGGGGGGGGGTTCCAGGGGCCCATCATTGACAGGGGCCCAGAAAGGCTCCTAATAAAATGATAATATTGACAAAAATAATATGACACTATTTTTTTAGTTTATAATCAAAAATATATATTATCTATGTCAATGTAAAGGTAACAAAATGGTTCAGTCCTCCTGGTAGCAGTAGCTATCTATCATCTGAGCTGATGCGCACAGCTAGGTGCTTCAGTCCGACTGGAGACAGACAGCGAAATGCCACACATGTAGTTCAGCCAAACAAGGAGAGAAAAAAAAGATCAGGCTTGAAAAAGACGCAGAAGACGACAATATGCAACCCAGTTTTTCCACAAACAAAGTGGGGTTGGTTCATGTGGGAAAGTTCTGAAACATTAGCATGTTGTCGTTTACAAACTATGTGGTTTTTAAGACTGCTCACCCTTCTCCTAGCTAATAGTTTTGTGAGCATCTTTGCAACTTATAAAGAGGAATTATAAAATAGAAAATAGAAAAGAGCCGCTGGCCCTTGGTCATTTTCACAGTTTCAATACGGCCTTTTTGAGAAAAAGTTTGGACACTCCTGTCCTAGATAAAATTCAAACTAGACTGAAAAAGAATTAATAAAACATTTGAAACTAAATTTTAACCAAACAGTGCTGCACTGCATTGAAAATCCTTCTAAACAAGCTTTCTTCAGAGATACTTTGAAATAAAACATTTGGAAAATTAATACTTTTTATCAACTTAGAGGTAAATTTTTTTTTTACAACTACCAATAATCTAATAAGTTTCTTTATTACTTAGCAGACAGACTAATATTTACATTCATTGTAGTTGCAAATGGGAATCTTGTCCATGTTAATCACAATCACACAATTTTCCCAAACAGGGTGACGTTATCTTATAAATGAAAAACAGTGGTGTAAACAATCCTGTTCCATTTCTTTTTAAACCAAATTACCCATGAGGGGGGACGTCATATTAAAGTTTTCCTGGGGCACCTCAATGGGTTGGTCTAGCTCTGCAAATGAAAGATGACAGATCCAATCAAAAGCTTTGCAACTGCACATGGATGTAATTTAAAAACATTGTACTGCAACAAAAAATAAATTTAAATGCAAATTCTGTCAAACTAAAGTCAAACAATGCGTTTAAAGTTTGTCATTTCCTTGTGGATCTTTTCGGATTTTGAAGAGTATCAGAGCAGCATTCCTTCTTCAGCCCATCAGCTTGTTTTTTCTCCTCCAGCCTCAGAGCCAGATGTTGTGTCCAGGACACAACAGTCCTCAGTAAGACTGCTCCTGGCAGCACACCATCACTGCGAGGTTTGTTTTTGTGCTTGAATTACATCTGAAGACAGCAGCGAGGAGGATGCTGGGAAGGTTTCCAGGATGACAAGATGGAGAGAACTGACACCGAGCACCAAAACACTCCAACCTGACACATTCCCACGTAGCGATAACGGCCTGACATTTCCATCTGGATCTATCTTTCCTTCTCTGCTCGATTCAGTCTGCTCCATTAATAATCCGCTGGTTATGATGCAGATTATTCATAGCGTGATTTGCGAAGTCAATACTCATCAGTCCCATATGTAGTAAAACTGAAAGTGAAGGGCTGTTCAGTGTGTCAGTGAGGCAGAGAGGAATCAGATCTGTTTGCAGTTATTTATTCCACTAATGGAGACTCTGAACATGAGTAACAAACTCATTCATATCATATTTGTCTCCATTATTACAAATGAAGCTGTTATGAAAAGTATCTTCTTTTTCTGTTCTTGTGCAATTACAGAGATTCTTTTTGAATCAAACTATTCCTTTTGAATATTCATTTGGGGCTTACTGACCTTATGAAGGAAGGAATTTTGATTAGCTTTTGCCTTTTAGAAGTGGGAAAATGTTAAGTATGTGCATGAGGAAAAGGTCCACTGTGGAGTCAACCAGCAGAGAAAGAAAGCTTAAGACTTATAAAAGATTAGTTTGATATGTTTCAGAAAATAAGAAAAAGGTTGCTGTATTTTCTCAGGGTGAGATTATTCGTAATGATTGTTGTTTCTGTCATCGCTTTAATTCCCAGGAGCAGGATCTCTCTCTGTTTTTACAGATGGGTTGTCAAGCGGAATTTCTTTTAGGGGCAACAAATGTCTGGCTGTTGAGTGGTCAGTTGTCAGAGTTGATGATCCACATGAGGTTTCAAGCTCTGCAGAATTTTGACAGGATCATGTCAGCATATTTGGAGAGAGGAATGGGGCTAAAAGTCCTCAGTTAACAGGGTCACATCTGTGGCTGCAGGCCCTCACATTTATTGACTGTTACCCTGCTAAAAATGATCAGTACGTCCAATTATTACACAAACAGAACCATTAAGGCCTTAGCATGCTGAGTCTGTTTTGTTTTGTTTTGTTTTTTTTGTCCAAAGTTGACACATGTTAAAAACAAAATTCAGGGGCGCAGATCCGGATCACCTATACCGGCGCGTGGTACTCCGAACGGGAGCTCGCCCACCGGGCCCAAGCTAAGGGCGGACACCGGACAAAGGGCGTACAGTGAGGGGTGAGAGAGTGGGGTAAAGGACGAGATAGGTGACAGGAGGGGATAGACTAATTTCCGTCTTTTCGGGTTTTTTATAGAAATTTTTTTTTTTAAAAAAAAAAATTCGACCCCATGTTATGTCAACCATGTTTGCACACCGACGTTTTGGTGACAAGCTTATATCCAGATTCATGTGGCAAAATAGAAACCAGAGAGAGAGACTTAAAACGCTCACTCTTTGGAAGAACAGGGGTGGACTTAGCCTTCCCGATACAAAATATTATTTTTGGGCGGCACGACTAACAGCTGTGGTGACCTGGATTAACAATGAATTGGAATTGGGATGGGTGACAATAGAGCAGAATTCATTGCCAGTTATACCTCTATTCACTTCAGCGTTGTTGAACAAGCAGTCACAGGAGAAATTGGGAATCAAAAATGTATGGGTGAAACACACCTTAAAAGTATGGTTGACAGTCCAAAAGAGAATTAGAGGGACAGTTGCCCTTTCACGGGCTATGCAGATTGTTGGAAATCCCAATTTCCCCCCTCAACAACACATATCACTTTNGTTTTGTTTTTTTTGTCCAAAGTTGACACATGTTAAAAACAAAATTCAGGGGCGCAGATGGCCTAGTGGATATGGCCGCGCACCATGAGGCTTGCCCTCGAGCGGGTGGCCCGGGTTCGATTCCCGCCTGTGGCCTGTTTCCCGCATGTCACTCCCCACTCTCTCACCCCATTTCCTGCTCTATCCACTGTCCTCCCCTATCTGATTAAAGGCAGAAAAGCCCAAAAAATATCTTTAAAAAAAAAAAAAAAAAAAAAATTCGACCCCATGTTATGTCAACCATGTTTGCACACCGACGTTTTGGTGACAAGCTTATATCCAGATTCATGTGGCAAAATAGAAACCAGAGAGAGAGACTTAAAACGCTCACTCTTTGGAAGAACAGGGGTGGACTTAGCCTTCCCGATACAAAATATTATTTTTGGGCGGCACGACTAACAGCTGTGGTGACCTGGATTAACAATGAATTGGAATTGGGATGGGTGATATTATAGCAGAATTCATTGCCAGTTATACCTCTATTCACTTTAGTGTTCTTGAACAAGCAGTCACAGGAGAAATTGGGAATCAAAAATGTATGGGTGAAACACACCTTAAAAGTATGGTTGACAGTCCAATAGAGAATTAGAGGGACAGTTGCCCTTTCACGGGCTATGCAGATTGTTGGAAATCCAAATTTTCCCCCCTCAACAACACATATCACTTTTAAGAGATGTGCAGACTAAAATCTGAGGGTCATCGATCAGTTGTTCTACGGTATTTTCAAATCAGACACTACATCACGAGCCAGAAAGACTGGAATATAATTAAGATTTCTCCAACAAATGTAGAGACATATTTTATTAATATAACAACACATCAGCTACCTAACAAGAAACCTGTTTCCCATTTATACAGAAATCTGATACTGGACATACCAGACAATACTTTACACATCAAAAACAAATGGGAGCTCGACTTAAATATTATAATTGAGGATGAGGAATGGGAAACAGTGTGAATTGGAGGTCATAAGGGTATTAATAGTAACATGTTGAAGGAGTTCAATTTGAAGGTGAAAATGTAGAATGATCGGCGACCACTCACACATACAGACCCTTTCCAAAAAATTAGAACATCATGGAAAAGTTTATTTATTTCCATCTTTCCATTCAAAAAGTTAAACTTTCATAGATTATGGATTCAGGGCCCACAATTTAAACAATTTCAAGTATTCATTTGTTTATTTTTACATAATTTGGGCTTCCAGCTCTTCAAACCCATGAAAACAGGAATTGTGGGCCCTGAATCTATAATCTATGAAAGTTTAACTTTTTGAATGGAAATATGGAAATAAATAAACTTTTCCATGATATTCTAATTTTCTGGAAATGGTCTGTACTTTGGGATTGCCCAATGATGCTTCCTTTTTGGAAGGATATAAAGAAGGAGATGGACAAACTTATGAGATATGATTTACCATTCACCCCAAGATAGTTTCTTTTTTGATCTAACTCCTGAAGACATGCATACTAGAGACCAAAAGTACCTGTTACATATGCTCTTGTTAACTCCTAGGAAGATGGTGACAATCAAATGGATGAATCCACAGGCACCCACAGTGGCATAGCGGAAACAGAAGTTGAGGGAGGTGTATGGAACGGAGGCTTTAACTGCTCAATTACAATTAAAAAATGAGATTTTTGTGAGGAGGTGGCTACCTATAACAAGATACCTTTCCAACTGAGGGGATCCCCACAGTATGTTGTAATGTCCTAACTGTACATTTATTTATTTTTCATTTATTGATATTACTAAAATGTCCTTGTTTTGTAATGCCATACATATAAAGTGATGTTGTCACGGATTGTTTTGTTTATATTGTGTCCTTCTATGTTTGATAAAATACAGTTCACAACAAAACAAAAGTTTTGGTGTCAGAACTTTTGTCATAAAGCACTTTATGTGGTGAAAGCATTACAAAAATACCAGACAAAATCAAACAGTTAACAGCATTAATTCACATTTTCAAAGGTATTGATTAATGCGCAATTATTGGGAATCGATGTATGAATTTGTTTTGTCCATAATTTCTCTGAGAATGACACCAGAGATCCATATTCAAAGATTTAACCTTCCATTAGCGCTCTTAGATGTCATGTTGAAATGGATTTCTTTTCTCTGTCTCCTTTTTTTTACACAGGACCCCAGAAGCAAGCACAAGTTTAAGATCCACTCCTACGGTAGTCCCACCTTCTGTGACCACTGCGGCTCGCTGCTCTACGGACTCATACACCAAGGGATGAAATGTGACAGTGAGTACACACACTCTGCCTGTTTGTTTTTGTGTGTGTGTGTGTGTGTGTGTGTGTGTGAGTGCACCTGTGTCCAATATGGTGTACCGGTGGAGCCTGTTCTAATGAGAACAGATGGGAATAGACTGGTACTGTACATGCAGACACATCTGCAGCTCTGGCAGAATCCCCCTCCTACCTCATCCTCCCTACACTCCTATTCTTTCCACCCACACTCCTCTTTCCATTCTCCTCTTCTTTCTTTGACCTCCTCTACTGCTGCATTTCATTCAACTTTCTTCTCCTTTTTCATCGCTTCCCATATTTTCTCGCTCTCCTCCCACACATCCTCCTCTGTTTTCATGTCTCACCTCTGTCCCACTTCTCCTTCCCTCGTCCATGTCTCTTTCATTCATTACCCACCCTTCCTCTCTCCTCCTGTTACTCCGTCCATCCATCTGCGGGTCTCTGGTGGCAAGCTCATCACAGATGGTAATGGGAGCACACCAGAACAAATTGATGCAGGGGGGGGCATCATGAGCCACTTCCCTATCCCTCGTCTTTCCTGGTCTCCTCCCAGCGTGTCAGCCCGACAAACTCACACGAGTAGAGGGAGCGAGCAAGATGGATGGTTAGAGGGAGGAGGACAGAAGTCAGAGAAATGAAGATACAAGAGAAGAGTTAAAGGGGCAGTGAGAGACAGAGGAGGGAAAAGAGAGGAATAAATATTCTCTCTTCCTTCTGCTCTTTATGAATAAGAGAAAAAGCTGAATAATTTAGAGACAGTATTAGCTTAACACACTTTCTTCTTGTTCTAGAAAACACTCATGGGCAATATTAATGAATACGTCACAAAACTGTGGTGGTTTTAGAAAAGTTCACATGATGAGCATGATAACTTTCAGTGCTGAATGTTCAGAATACGTGTGTAAATTTTCAAACTGCTACATTTTCACGTTATAGAAATCCAAAATCTGTCAATAAATTGCTCAAAGTGTCTTAGACAATAGCACATGATCGTCACGAGATTTGCTGAAACTATGGTTGTCTCGTAAGGACCCAAACTCAATTTTGATACCTCAATGTTAAGGGCCTCAAACACCAAGGACTGGCCAATCAAAGGAAAGGAGGTTTGTGGAGTGGGGAGCCTAAAGAGACAGCAGCTAAAACATAGTTGGCCTGTAACATGTAATGCTAGTGAATACTGGTTATGTCCTACCAGTGCTCATCTACCAACTCCAACCTCACCGAGCAGAGCAAACATAACCTGGCTCTTCATTTTATTGATAAACTCTTTGGTTTTCACATATCAGGTGCTTTAGCCTCTAGCTGATGTTTTAGCCTTTAGCTGATGTTTAAGCCTTTGGTTGATGTTTTAGTCTTGAGCTGGTAATTTAGCCTTTAGCTGGTATTTCAGGCTTTAACTGCTGTTTTAACCTTTAACCGGTATTTTAGCCTTTAGCTGGTATTTTAGACCCTGGCTATAATTTTAGCCTTTGGCTTGTGTTTTAGTCTTTTGCCCATGCTCTATCATTCTCCTGTTTAGCTTTCTTCTGCTCTTCTGTCTTATTTCTGTCAGACAGTCAAGCTCTTGTTTCCACTTTTACTGCTTGATAAATCACAGAAATTGGTTTCAGCAGAGAAAAATACTGATCTCTCTTCTCACTACTAAACTTTGTCAGCCGGCATGGCGTTCTCATAGAGACTTCAGTTTGCTTTGAATCAATCTGGTCCAGTCTGACCCACGTTGGAAGCCAGGAATCAGTATTTAGAATTAACCTGTTTTAGCGCTGATAACCCCATTTTAAACTGGGGATTATGATCAGCCATGTGTCTCGATATGAGACTTTTTCAAGATCTCTCAGAAAGTCCTCACAGTCCCTTTAAAATATCTTATTTTTTTATCAAATGCACATTCAGAGATCAGTGTCACTTTACCTAAAAAATGTAACATTACACAAAAACTGAGGTCTGTGTTTTTTATTTGCACAAATATTTAGCATATTTTTGGAGGAACTCATGCAGTCAGTCCAGTGGATGGTGTCCTCATCTGCTTCCAGAGATTATTCTAAATTAATGCGGGTATTATTTATTGATGTTAAGTGCGACTCTGCACCTTTGAGAAAAGCTGTTTTGCTTTGGCTCATCTTAAAGTAGACACTTTCATACTGAATCAACCCAACAAATCTTTTGCCACTTTAGGTCTTTGTGCAGCTGTTTGCGGGTCAGTCTATCAAAAGACTCAACGTGGGATTTGCTTTTCTTTGAGTACCTGAATTTTTGAGTGCTTTCATGTGAAGACAGAGAAGCAGGGCAGGTTTTCTGAAGCAGCTGAATCCAGACTCACATAAACATATTTCTTTGTTTTGTTTTGTTCACCCTAGAACTTACAAGTTGCTGCACTCTTTGTCTGCAAGTTGTTGAGATCGTAGGAAGAAAAAGTATTTCAATTTTCAATTTTCCAATTCCAATTTTAGCTTTTTCACCCCCCACATCACTCACAGCTAGGTCTTTTTCTCAAAGGCAGAGTATTTTCTGTGCAGGAGTTTTTCAGACTGTGCAGCTCTTTTAAAGTCAGAGCGATATCTAATCAAGCAGAGTTATCAGCCTGTCCTCTCCTGATGTGCATGATTCACCTTCCAAAGCACATAAAAGGGTTTTTTTCCATCATCACCATTGACATGATGTTCTCATAAAGCAAAGTAGACTCAACAACCTGTGTGTTCTCATTACAGCCTGCGACATGAACGTGCACAAGCAGTGTGTGGTCAACGTGCCGAGCCTGTGTGGGACCGACCACACGGAGCGCCGGGGTCGCCTCTTCCTCAAGATTGAAGTCAACATGGACAGATTGCACGTTACAGGTTCGTAGCATTCCTCATCTGGAGTCTTTGGGATGCTAAAAAGTCTTTACTCAGACTTGTGCTGGAGATGTCTGGGTTTATTTGTCCTTCAATCCTTCAGCGACTCTGTTTGATTGATGAACTGGTCGTTGGAATGAGTTTATTCTGCGTGTGGCTTGGACACGTTGTGCAGTTATTTGCTCATTTGCTCAGGTGACATTTAACTGGATGCAGAGGAAGACTGAAAAAGCTGGATGCCTCAGTGACCCCTGCATCCTTACTATGGACTTTCCCGATTGGTTTATATCCCTTATATTGATCTATCACATCTTTGCTGAGCAGAAAATTGATCCCCCACTTAATTGGTAGTTGTTCGTTCAGTTATCTAAGTTTACATGCACATTTAACCATTTGTCACCTTTTTTATGCAGTTATCAGACACAGAATATATTTTTGTGTGTGATCATGATGGTTTTATAAGTTGATTAAACACTGTTTATTTACACTACTTGGCCAAAAAAAAAAAAAAACGTCATCAAAAAAAGGGTCACACACTCGAAATGTTTATTGGACAGTCTTTAGCTTTATTACAGCACGTATTCACTGTGGCATTGTTTCAATAAGCTTAGATGTGCAACCCCAGATCATAGCACTGACCCCACAGGCTTGTACAGTAGGCACTAGGCATGATGGGTGCATCACTTCACCTGCCTCTCTTCTTACCCTGATGCGCCCATCACTCTGGAACAGGGTCAATCTGGACTCATCAGACCACATGACCTTCTTCCATTGCTCCAGAGTCCAATCTTTATGCTCCCTAACAAACTGAGGCCTTTTTTTCCAATTGGCCTTACTGATTAGTGGTTTTCTTTAGGCTACACAACTGTTCAGTCCCCATCCTTTGCCTTTCCTTTGCATTGTGCATGTGGAAATGCTCTTACTTTCACTATTAAACATACTCTTGAGTTCTACTGTTGTTTTTCCTCTGTTTGATTTGGCCAAACATTTAAGTGATTCCCCACCATCCCTCCAGTTTTTAATAATAACTTGGATAGTCACTTATTGCACCAGCCGGTGTTAAAAAACTTGTTGCCAGCTGAAAGATAATCACCCATGCAGTAATTATGCAATAGGAGGCTTGTTCCTATTTGCTTAGTTAAATCCAGGTGGCAACTTTTTTTTGGCCAGGTAGTGTATGTAACAAGCAAACCCACTATTGACACAGCTCATGACTTATTCATTGGCTCCAGCTGCTTAATTTTCTGAATTTCACTGCTCCTTCTTCCTTTGTGTTCTTATTCGACAAGATCACTTGTGTCTGGTTCTGGTTGAAGATCCCAACTCAGGGTTTCAAAAAATTATCTTAGGCCATGTCCAAACACCCGGTATCTGTAAAACTGCATATATTTTTGTACTTTTAGGCCTGTCATCCTTAAGAAACCACAGTTTTACATCACTAAAAATGATCTTTTCTGAAAACTTCAGCCAAAGTGAAGATATTAGAAAACTCAAGTTTCATGTAAACACAGGGACACAGAATTTTTTGGGATCTCAAATGTCACAGCAAAATCATTTTATGTCACATAAATGCAACATTATGGCAAGCATGAATGCTACAGTGGTGTTACTTTTAACAATGATGCAAACACTTTCTTTTGCTTATTTCTTCAAGTGCATCTAATTACTTACTTAGAAAAGCAAACCTCTTTATTGGTCTATAAAAAGATCCTTGCGCCATGTTTAACTCTCTTGCTGGGGATTAGGCCATGCACCATGAGGCTTGCCCTCAAGCGCGGCCCAGGTTCAAATCCGGCCTGCGGCCTGTTTCCCACATTTCACTCCCCACTCTCTCCCCCTTTCCTATTCTATCCACTGTCCTCATCTATCAAAATTAAAGGCATGAAAATCCCCCCCAAAAAACTTTAAATCTCTGTCCAAAGAGATAGAATGACGGGGATTCATTCTGATTGGATGGCACGAGTTCACATCTGAAAAACACTGCCACCTATGGGTTTGGCATTCTTAGAGCCACACTTACCAATTTTGTGTGGATGATTTAAAAAAGACAAAACAAAATGAGGCTGGATATGCACATTTGAAAATACCCAGCTTTGTGTTTACAAGGCCTAAATCAGTGGGTGCCATCCAGACTGTATAATGTATGGATGTAGAGTCTGTGATGTCACACATTTGTTTCTGATACAGAGTTTTGAGGCCTTTAAAAACAGAGGCTATATCGAAAACATGGAACTTAGCTTTGTTTGAGTTTGGGTGTTGCGAAGAGGCTTGACATAAGTCTTTTTAAGAGGAAAAATTGGTTGCATTTAAATTCACTCTGTACAGTGAGGGCCAACAGATGCTACTTGGAGTCAATGCTGTCAAGGGCCACTAATTATCTGGCTATAGTTCATTTACCTCACACAAAAAAAAAATCATTAATCTAAATGCAAGAGTGAATAAAAGTCTGTTTTAAAAAAAAGATTTCAATTAGAGTGAATTATGTGAAAGCCAGTCAACATCAAGCAGATTGCTACTCCTCATTATAAATTTTTTTGGAGATATTTTGAAGGACAGATCTGATGAAGCTTGTAATTTCACATTTTCAGATCCAAAGTCTTGGGTGAAGCCTCACTCACTGTTCACCTCGCTCTTTACAGTGAAACGTAGACTCACCAATGGTCAGTAGATAGATGATTAAAGAAATTGTAGACATATCAAGAACACTTTGACTTTCACTTTGCTCTTTGTTTGAACTCCTGGTTTGTTTTCAAGTCACATTTTGAACTGTTGACTCTGCAGAGCTCAGGAAAGAGTTTGTGCCGTAAGCTGTTTATCACTAACCGCCGGCTAAAGGGAAACTCTGAGAAGTTGGTAACTGTTCCCATGGGCATGTTTCCAAGTGAAACAATCGCAGAATGGTTTCAAGGAAGGGAATGATATCTTTCTTTTTGCTTCCTCTGTAGAAAACTAACTACTGAGTCATTTGGAGTTAAATTTGTTAGAAGCTTTACAGCCCAGATTAAAAAAACCTTCAAGAGAAGTCTAAAAATGGCAATGTGTGCGTTTGTGTCATTAAGAATGAACTGCCTGCATAACCTGTGTGTGTATGCATGTGTGTATGTGTGCGTGTTCAGCACCTCTAAATTATCCTGTCAGTCAAAGAGCAGCACCTGGAGTGAGTGACACGTTGGTGTTAAAATGTCTTTGGCAGGAAGAGAAATGACTGCTCTGTCACTTTCACAACTATTCCTTTCTCCTTCTATCTCTCTCGTCCTCTCTCTCTCTCTCTCTCTTTCTCACAATAACATCTAACTCTGTGGGGGTCAGACAGGAATAACCCCCTGGAACAGAGCGAGGGTTGACCAGAAATTTATTGCTTTCATAACTTTATGTGTGTGTGTGTTTGTTTGTGTTCAACTGGATGGAAAAACAAAACGAAACAGAGGATATGTCAGTTTTTTTCACAGTACACCCCCATCTCTAGTCGTCCTTGCTTGTATTGTTTTGAAGTGAATTATGTAACTGTCTTTTTATTTCCCTGTCGTGAAGAAAATCTAATTCTTTGTCTGTGTTAGTGCTGATGGAGGTCTGAGCTGCTGCAGGACTCTTTCACATTCTTCCACTGTCCTTGTCTGAATGTGTCTGAATGTGTCTGATGTGCGAGGATGAAGCATTGAAGCAGAATATCAACACTGAAGACAACAGAGGTCTTTGACACGATTACTCCATTCCCTTCAGCTCAGGCCAAACCGACACAACAGAAACTGGCACTCATTCATGCAGAAACGCTTCAGGCCAAGTCGAACCTCAGCTTCTTCCACCTCCTGCTTTGAGTTTCATGCCCACCAACTAGGGCTGGATAGAAAAAATTGATATAGAGATTATGATAACAGTCTCTCACCTAACTGCCTCTGTGAACTATTCATGTTTGCAAAGAGTCTTAATCTTGCTGATATAGTTTAGTTATTGATATTGATCTATAATATGTCCTGCAAGTGATTCTTCTCTAGCCTGTTTGCCAGAAAGACAGTGGCTCACACACAGGCTGAGTAGACGTGTGTGGCTTACAGAGTTTGTCCTCCTCCTGTGTCTTGCTTTTTTTTCTGTTTTAAATTATCTTTCACTGTAATGTTTAGAGACATTTCTAGAAACAAGCACAATTCATTTTGTGAAGATGGTCCACCTTGGAAAGAAAAAAAGTTATAGGGCATGGATCCAAAAGTGGCATATGGTATGCCAGTATGCTCAGTGACACCTTCCAATCAATCAGTGGAACCTACAAATTGTATAGTGACACATGCCATTTTCTCAGTGACACCTGCAAACTGTTTGGTAACGCTTACCAATCACTCAGTGACACCAACTAATCGCTCGGTGGCACCAACCGTCTAGTGACACATGCCAGTTGCTCAATTGCACAAACCAATAACTCAGTGACACTTACCAATGGTTCAGTGACGGCTACCAACGGCTCAGTGGCACCTGCCATCGCTCAGTGACACCTACCAATCTCTAAGTGACACCAACCAGTAGTCCAGTAATACATGCTAGTTGCTCAATTGCACAAACCAGTAACACTAACCAGTCACTCAGTGGCACAAACCAATCTCTAAGTGACACTTACCAGTAGTTCAATGACAGTTGTTTACAGCTCACTGGCACCTGCCAATTGCTCAGTAACACCTGCTTATCACTCAGTGGCACAAACCAATCTCTAAGTGACACTTACCAGTAGCTCAATGACACTTGTTTACAGCTCACTGGCACCTGCCAATTGCTCAGTAACACCTACCATCGCTCAATAACACCTACCAATCACTTAGTGGCACAAACCAATCTCTAAGTGACACTTACCAGTTGTTCAGTGACAGTTGTTTACAGCTCACTGGCACCTGCCAATGCTCAGTAACACCTACCATCACTCAATAACACCTACCAATCACTTAGTGGCACAAACCAATCTCTAAGTGACACTTAACAGTAGCTCAATGACACTTGCTAACAGCTCACTGGCACCTGCCAATTGCTAAGTAACACCTGCTAATCAATCAGTGGCACAAACCAATCTCAGTGGCACCAACCAATCTCTAAGTGACACTTACCAACCGCTCAATGGCAACTACCACAAACTCAGTGACCCCCTATATATGAAATGTACAGCTCTGGAAAAAATTCCACTGCAAATTTTTCTGAAATTTGCATCTCTACATACTTGAATATTTTACTCAAAAAAATACCAATTAATAGCAAAATTAGAGGAACTGAAAATTTGCAGTGGTCTCTTGATGTTTTCCAGAACTGTATAAATGGATGCTCATTTAGATCTTTTTGTATTGTGATTGGATATAAAGGCTCAAATATATTGGGATAAATTATAAACCTTGTGCTATTTACACTACGCAGGGGGTGTATTGCGATGATAATACCAAAACAATACATTGTGCAGCCCTACTACAAACACTGAAATGTGCCATGGTGCATTCAACTGTTGCCTCACACTCGTGCCGGAGCGTGATCTGCCGCACCTGCTGCCAGCACATGTAGCGTCTGATACTTAGTTAAACACAAACTGTACTCCTGTGTTTATTTTCCCTTCATACTGCAGCTGCCGGGTCTGTCATTTTCAAAGCAACAACATGTGATTATTTCTCATACATCTGCTCAATCCTTGTGCGACAAATCAATGTGTCAGTTTGTCAAATTATGAAAAACACCCAGCGCTATTTCCCAGAGTGCACCGCGACATCTTCAAATTGCTTGTTTTGATGACACATTAATGTCACATTAACAATCTCAAAGCGAAAGAGAAAAAAAGAAAGAAAGAAGAAGTTGGAGGAGCTGCTGCAAATGTTGACTAATGTTTCTAAAAGAGTGCAAAATGACTCCAGAAGATGGATTTGAGAGAAGAGAAAGTATCAACAATGAAGGGCCAGATGAGAGGAGGACACAGAGAGATTGTGTAGGAGAAATAGAAAGAAAAGAGCAGCTCAGGATGGAGAAAAAGCAGAGGTATGTTCCTTCTTTGTGGTTCACTGCACCGATGTAAACTTGATTAAATCCATCCAGCGAAGAGAAGAGACACATCTCCAGGCTCTCTCCTCCTTTCATCCCTCCTCCTCTGTCTTTCCGCAGCTTCTCTGATATTGACATGTCTTGTTATCTTCTCTTACCTGTTCCTCCGAGACCCCGGCGTGTCTTCTCCACCTCTCGTCATCCACTTCCTCTCCTTCTGTCTCAGTTTTTCTTCTTTCCTTTTCCTCCCTGAAACAACA
>RPOG01004971.1:0-33321 GCA_008086565.1 Thalassoma bifasciatum | reverse complement strand
TTTGTGCACTAAATAATATTGTTTATGTGTAATACTGTACATACACTGATTTTCTTATATATTGTAAAATACTGTTAATAATACTGCAGACAGGCAAAAGCTCTTTCATTTATTTGTTTTTCATTTTACTTATTTCACTTATTCCCATTCAGATCTTTTTATATATTTTTAATATTGTTAATACTGCTGGAAGGTTCATGCTCTTTCATTTATTTCATTTTATTTCACTTATTCTCATTCAGATCTTTTACATATGTTAATCTTGTAAATACTGCTGAAAGGCTCATGCTCTTTCATTTATTTTCATTGAATTGTATTTATGTTTATTGTCTATTTTATTTTAATTACCTAGAGTTTCATTTGTAAATCTTTCTATGTTTCTCTTGTATCCTGCTGCTGCTGTAAAGCTGCCCTGTGGGACTAATAAAGGTTTATCTTATCTTATCTATGTAATTTATTCACAACAGCTAGCTAAACTAAAACCCCCAAAGGTCTAAATTATCATCACACAACCGATAACTGACCAGGAAATTGATTTTTTGGTGAATGAAGTTGCATCTCTATCTGGTCAAGAAGCAGTATGTCATTTTTAGCAGCATGTTCGGCAATAAAGGTTTGCTGGTCAGTTCATCTCTTTAGGCCACACTGAAGTGAGATGAACCAAACACATGGATGACCTTTAGAGCAGATGACCTTTTCAGCACAGCTGC
This sequence comes from Thalassoma bifasciatum, assembly GCA_008086565.1. Classification (NCBI taxonomy): domain Eukaryota; kingdom Metazoa; phylum Chordata; class Actinopteri; order Labriformes; family Labridae; genus Thalassoma; species Thalassoma bifasciatum. Next base: position 32,611 of record RPOG01004971.1, on the reverse strand, counting down.
ACACAGGGAGGTAATGTCAATCATCAATGACAAACACATCCCCAACACACCGAGCTGGAGTGTCTCCCCTCAGGGCAACACCAGAGAAAACCACCACAAAGACGATCTGAGATATAAGACAAGCTTATTTAACATCGTTATAAACACACTGACTGATACACAAATGGAGATTCAATCAGTCTTACATAATACAATATATAGCTATACTATAATATATGGCACTATTATTGGGTTTATTTTTGGATTTGAGTGACATGTTTTTGAAATTTTACATGGATTAACTGAGTGGTTGGTAATAGTATCTAATGATGATATGGGTCAATAAATACAACTAATGCAGTGACTTCCAATTATTTAAGGCTTTCACTCATCCTGTCAACTATCTATATGGATAAGTGAGACCTATTTTTAAGAGACATTCATGGGTTGTAAGTGGTAGATGAGCGACTGCAAAATTCCACCTATTGTGAAACATTTATTATGTGAATCCATCAGGATAAAAAAACTTTCAACACAATTTGCATGCCAATATCATCAAAGTCCTATGCTCCCACAGTGCTATGTTCCACAACAAGATGTTCTCACAGTCCCATGTTCCCATTGTCTTATGCTCCCACAGCCGGATGTTCCCACACTATAAGATTTCTTTCAAAACCAGGCCCAAGTTCCAACATTTCTTTTTAGTTGATAAAACACCCTTAATTCCCACAGCCCCTTGTTCCCACAGCCCCATGTTCCCTTAGCTCCATGTTCCCACAGTTACTTGTTCCCACAGTCCCATGTTTCCACAGCTCCATGTTACCACAGTTACTTGTTCCCACAGCTCCATGTTCCCACAGCTCCATGTTACCACAGTCCCATGTTCCCACAGCTCCATGTTGCCACAGCCCCTTGTTCCCACAGCTCCATGTTCCCACAGGTCCTTGTTCCCACAGGTCCATGTTCTCACAGCTCCATGTTGCCACAGTTACTTGTTCCCAAAGTCCCTTGTTCCCACAGCTCCTTGTTCTCACAGCTCCATGTTGCCACAGTTACTTGTTCCCACAGCTCCATGTTCTCACTGCTCCATGTTACCACAGTTACTTGTTCCCACAGCCCCTTGTTCCCACAGCTCCACATTCCCACAGCCCATTGTTCCCACAGCTCCATGTTCCCACAGATACTTGTTCTCACAGTCACTTGTTCCCACAGTCACATGTTCCCACAGCCCCTTGTTCCCACAGCTCCATGTTACCACAGTTATTTGTTCCCACAGCTCCATGTTCCCACAGTCACATGTTACCACAGCCCCTTGTTCCCTTGGCTCCATGTTTCCACAGTCACTTGTTCCCACAGCCCCTTGTTCCCACAGCCCCTTGTTCCCACAGATCCATGTTCCCACAGTCACTAGATTCCCATAGTCCTATGTTCCTACAGTCTTGTGTTCCCACAGCCGTTAGTTCCCACAGCCATTGGTTCCCATACTTCTTTGCTGCCACAGTCCTATCTTCCTGCAGCTCCTTGTTCCCACAGCCTTATGTTCCCACAGTTTTATGTTCCCATCATCCTTTGCTCCCGCAGCCCTAGGTTCCCACATTTCGAAGATGTTTTTCAAAATTAGGCCTGATGTTTCCACATTTCCATTTTTATAAATTTATATCAGATTTAATCCCTTTTTCAATCACACCAAATTACACCTGTTATCCAGTGGCAATGAACGATAGATTGGATGTAGTTTGGCTTAATCTGTTGTGCACATCTCTTTGTTTACATTTAATGTGAGTTCAAATTGTACTTTTAAGCAAACAAAGTAAACCAATCAGCACGGGAGCCTGGCATTGGCTAGCTCTGATCAGACCAGTGGAATGAAGTGCAGCAACTGGACAAAAACCAGAGTTTATAGTTTATAGGAGATCAATACTTATGAAAAGCCAGTTTGGCTAAAGACGCGGTGCTCCTGATGCTTGTAGTCACTTTCCAGTCCTTTGGAGCTTCATGTTGTCCATTTAAAAGCAAAATTTTGAAGAAGTATAAAACATCATGAGATTACCTTTTTCTGTTGCGTTTGATACTTATACATATTTATGTGTGTGGGTACATGCTTCCAAATATCTTGTGGGAGTATCAGGCTTATATTCAAGGAAAATGTAGGAACACAAGACCAAATTTTGAAAATGCCCCAGAAATATAGGAACATAGAGCCGACCCCAAAATAAAGGGGGATTCTTTAATAAGCATCCTACTGCAAAATAAAAATACATTTTGAGTCTTATTTACACCCAACATTTAGTTCATGCCTGGTTACGTTTGAAAGATTTTTCCCCTCTTTTGCATCTTTACTGTATGAGCACATCAGATTGCAGATTTTGAAGTTAAGCCCAAATATAACTGCTGACTCTTAAAAAAAGCTGCTTAGACGCCTGTAAAGTCATGACATTCAGTTTGTGGAGATAAAAGGACCAGAAGGAGAAGGAGGAGGACTGAGAGTGTGGATAAGAAGAAGAACGATGAAGGAAATTCATGGGGGTGAAACTAAGACAAGTGAAAGTAATCCCATTTTCCATCTTCCTCCTCGCTCCCTTTATCCTTTCTATATGTCACTGTAACCTCCTTCGCTGTTAGCATACTATTCCTCCTTTCACACCCCTCTTGAACACCGTCTGTCTCTTCTCCCTTTTGTCTGGGGTTAAATGACCCCTCTCAGCACAAAAGCATCATCCTGGGGAATAGCTAACCTTTCAGCCCATCCTTTTAATCTCTCACCCACACACATCCTCGCTTGATCCATTTATTCTTCTCACCCTCTTTCTCCTACATCCATCTCTTCAGTCTCCGCCTGCCTGTGCCTGAATGTGCAGAGGGCTTAGATTTCAAAGTAATTAATAAAGTAGACTTCAATTTCTGGTGACACTTTCACATCTCTGCCCCGTCCTCTTAATTAATGTTCCTGAATATTGCATTTAACTCATAAGTAACAGCTTTTTCCCTTCATCACCTCCTGTTTTTTTTTTTACAAGGACTGTCGTTTCTGGTCAGGAAGGTGCCTCAGCTAAGTGCTGGTGTCAGAAGAAATATTTGAATGATTGCGACCCGTGTAGGAGCTCATCATCTGCTCGTCTCTGGGCAGCAGTACAAGACTGTTTTGGTACTGGAGGACTGTTGGATCAGCTCCCCAGTGTGAGTCAGTGTGTGCAGTTCAACGCCCCCTCTCCCCAGCGGACACATATTCATGCACCGCTCTGACCTGATACTACTTCACTAGTGAAAACACCAGGCACATAACAAACATAGGTAAATGAAAAAAAGCAGGAGGCTGATGGTTGTTAAACAAATGTATGGAAAAAGAAAAAACAGGAGCGTTAGTGCTCAGGATAAAGACTCTGCTTCTTATATTCTTTGGAAAAATGAATGTAGAGATTGTTTTCTTTTTAACTCTACTTTTCTTTGTTCAAGATGACTTTTCACCAAATACAATGTGATGAGGTAATGTATTTTTCAACAGTAACGTGGTCCTGTTGTTTGAAGCAGGACAGCAAATGCTGAACTGAAAGGCTTTGTCTGGTCAGAATAACCAAAAGGGGAACGCTCTCTAGTCTAAATGTTGTACAGTTTGGTTCTTACTAACATTATATAGGTTATTGTTATCTATATGTTCTGTGTTGCTGGGGAACCAAACTTTATGAACTCAATTTGTACAAACTGCTTTTGCCTTTAGCTCTTTTTTTTTCCCTCTAGCCCATGTTGTAGCCCTTTAGCTCGTGTTTTAGCCTTTAGCTTGTGTCTTAGCCTTTAGCTTGTTTTTTAGCCCTATAGCTTGGATTTTAGCCTATTGGTTGTGTTTAAGTCTTTAGATCGTGTTTCAGTTATTAGCTTTTAGCCTTTAGCCCTCCTACTTGTGTTTTAGCCTTTAGCTCATGTTTAGCCTTTAGCTCATGTTTCAGCCTTTAGCTCATGTTTCAGCCTTTAGCTCATGTTTTAGCCCTATAGCTTGGATTTTAGCCTATTGGTTGTGTTTATGCCTTTAGATTGTGTTTTGGTTTTTAGCTTTTAGCCTTTAGCCCTCCTACTTGTGTTTTGGCCATTAGCTCATGTTGTAGCCTTTGGCTCTTGTTTTAGCCCTTTAACTTGTATTTTAGCCTTTAGGTTGGGTTTTGGCCATTAGCTTGCGTTTTAGCCTTCAGCTTTTGTTCAAGCCTTTAGCTCATTTTTTAGCCCTATAGCCAGTGTTTTAGCCTTTAGCTCATGTTTTAGCCCTATAGCTTGGATTTTAGCCTTATGGTTGTGTTTAAGCCTTTAGATTGTGTTTTGGTTTTTAGCTTTTAGCCTTTAGCCTCCTACTTGTGTTTTGGCCTTTAGCTCATGTTTTAGCCCTATAGCTTGTATTTTAGCCTTTAGCTTGAAAGCTGCCCTGGTTTTAATGTTGGCTGGATTTACTTGTTGTTTGAGGGTCCTTTCTTTTCTTGAGTTGGTAAATATTTTGAATTATTTCATTGTTTATGATTATGTATTTATTTTCTTATTTGAATGTTTTTGTTTGTCTGTAAGGGCACTTTGAATCTGAGTTGCATTAATGCTGATAAACAGTACATCGTGCTCCTGTTCTCTCTGCATGAACTGTTGAACTAAACATGAACTAAACTGTGAGAAACAATAACAGTCAGTCTACTAACAGAAAACAAGTCAGACGCCAAGAATTTGTAACGGACGTGCATTTCTTCACAGATTGCTCAGGGAGTCATCTGTAAAAAACACAAATTCTGCATCAAATACAGAGAAGTAACATGTAACACATGCACTGCACCCAACACTAAAATATGAGGCGCTGATTGTAAAGCTGCACACACCACAAATAACAACATTTCTCCAACTTTAGTGCTAAAACATCACTTTTTATTCAGATTTAGAGAGACAATTGTCAATTATTTTTTGGAAATCTTCGCTCAATATTAGAAACCTTTGCTCAAGATTTAGAAATCTTTACTTCATATTTACAAATTTTCGCTAAATAATCTGAAATGTTGGTGAAATATTTAGAGATTGGACTTCAAGATTTGGAAATCTCGACTTAATATTTAGAAATCATTGTGAAATATTTATTATAAAAGCAAAATATTTAGAAATCATTGTGAAATATTTATTATCAAAGCAAAACATTGAGAAATCTTAACTGAATATTTAGAAAATCATTGCAGAATATTTAGAAATCATTGCAAAATATTTAGAAAATTGTTGCAAAATGTTTCGAAATCATTGTGAAATATTTATTATCAAAGCAAAACATTTAGAAATCTCAACTTAATATTTAGAAAATCATTGCAAAATATTTAGAAATCATTGTGAAATATTTATAATCAAAGCAAAACATTCAGAAATCTTAACTGAATATTTAGAAAATCATTGCAGAATATTTAGAAATCATTGCAAAATATTTAGAAAATTGTTGCAAAATGTTTCGAAATCATTGTGAAATATTTATTATCAAAGCAAAACATTTAGAAATCTCAACTTAATATTTAGAAAATCATTGCAAAATATTTAGAAATCATTGTGAAATATTTATAATCAAAGCAAAACATTCAGAAATCTTAACTGAATATTTAGAAATCATTGCAAAATATTTAGAAAATCATTGCAGAATATTTAGAAATCATTGCAAAATATTTAGAAAATTGTTGCAAAATGTTTCGAAATCATTGTGAAATATTTATTATCAAAGCAAAACATTTAGAAATCTCAACTTAATATTTAGAAAATCATTGCAAAATATTTAGAAATCATTGTGAAATATTTATAATCAAAGCAAAACATTCAGAAATCTTAACTGAATATTTAGAAATCATTGCAAAATATTTAGAAAATCATTGCAGAATATTTAGAAATCATTGCAAAATATTTAGAAAATTGTTGCAAAATGTTTCGAAATCATTGTGAAATATTTATTATCAAAGCAAAACATTTAGAAATCTCGACTTAATATTTAGAAAATCATTGCAGAATATTTAGAAATCATTGCAAAATATTTAGAAAATTGTTGCAAAATGTTTCGAAATCATTGTGAAATATTTATTATCAAAGCAAAACATTCAGAAATCGTAACTGAATATTTAGAAAAACATTGCAGAATATTTAGAAATCACTGTTAAATATTTATTATCATTGCAAAATACTTGGAAAATTGTTGCAAAATATTTAGAAAATTGTTGCAAAATGTTTCGAAATCATTGTGAAATATTTAGAAATCATTGCAAAATATTTAGAAAATTGTTGCAAAATGTTTCGAAATCATTGTGAAATATTTTACATCAAAGCAAAAGATTTAGAAATGTTAGTTAGATATTTAGAATGTAAACTAAATGTTTTGAAACTGTTAAATATTTAGAATCAGGACATGTATTTATAACATTTAGATATGAAACTTTAAATTAAGATAAAACATTCAACATTTAGATTTAATATTTGGCAAATATATTTCACAAACATATCTCTAAATCTGAATAAAAAGTGATGTTTTACGGCTCAATGTGGAGAAATTTTGTTGTTATTTGTGTAACTTTATAATCAGTGCCTCATACTAACAGTCCCATTGATGATTGGTTGTACAAACAGGCTTTGGCCTCTAATGTTACTCTGAAGACTTCACTGATTTCACATGAAGTCGTCTCCATCAGCTGGTGACACTGATCCGACTTGAGTTTTATTCTCTCCGTAACGATGCTTCAGTCTATAAAAGGTTCAGATACATTTTCAGCTGCTCGACTGAATTCGTCATTAAAAGAGCCTGAAGCTGCACCAGTGGCCTTGAGGAGCAGCAAATATCTTTTTCACATCAGAGAACTGAGCTGATAGACGATAGCAGATGACAGCAAAACTTCACGCGTCCTCACCACTAATGAGGCAAATGTGTCGTCTCTGGCCTGTGGGTGTGAGAGGTCAGTACAGCTGGCATTTAAGGACATCGCGTCAGTTTGTCAGTCTTTGCTCTCTGACAGATTTTATCAGTCAGATATCATTTTTCAGAGTCTTGGCTGCTTGTACTCAGCTCTGCTTTGAGCTGACAGCTTTAATTTTTTAGTTTTAAAAAGTGAAATGCATCAAGTATTAAGGGCAAACTGAAACCACGTCAAGATTTCTGCCTTTTGGTGCCTCCTTCATATCAAGGGAATAAAAGAGATTTGTGTTTCTTCACCCAGAGTAACTAAACTTTAACCTCTTATGCCCCACCAGGCTGTCAGCAATCTGTTCGACATCTGTATGACTTTGTCAAGCATCAGAATGTTAGAAAGTTTAGATTCTTCACATTTCAGTTGCTAAGTTTGTTTTACAGTTTTCTTCACCAACAAAACATAATTAGTGAAAGAATCACTTAGATCAGTGGTTCCCAAAGTGGGGGTCGGGACCCTTTGGGGGGTCGCGAGACATTGATGGGGGGTTGTGGAATGTGTCCCAAAATCAAAAATTATGAACAATTCCACATTTTATCTATCACCATAAGAATAAAAGCAAAAAAGGGGTTAAAGATAATATGAAATTATGCAAACAGAATTTTTTTTATCTGTTTTTCACATTTCTTTGTTAAAGTTTGATGCAGTGAGCACAGCAAATAGCACAGTAGTCGGTTAAGTTTCCACTGATGAGTTAAATTAAGTATCCTGGGGGGTTTTCATTGGGGTTTTTTTGTCTGTTTTTGGATTGGTCCATTAGTGTTGTACCACAGCAGGGGGTCACCAGTCTCCAACGCTACCATTTTGGGGGTCCCAGGCGGAAAAGTTTGGGAACCCTTGACTTAGATAACAATCACAACAACTGGGGCGTCCTACTTGTTTGGGGTCATTACGTCACATCCTGACGCCCGTACCCTGAATATTCACTCTCCTTTACACCAGAAGAATCCAGAGTTCAAACATATCAAAAGTGTTGTTTCATCAAATTATTCCAAGTGGTGAAATTTCTCCTGTAAAGTCCGTTGTTTGTCTGTCTGTCGTGTCCGTTCTCATCAATAACAGCAGCTTCACAGTCTTAGAGCATTTCCTCCTCAATGTCAATCTGACAAACTTTGGCATATTGTTTTCTCTTAGACTTCTAGCTACAAGATAAAAGTGACCCCATCTCAATACACAGAGTTTTGATGCCAGGAGAGCCTGATCTATACAACTAGTATAGTGATTGACAGGCCTGATAGCTAGTTAGGTGGTTGAAAATACGTCTTTACTGCCATGAACATTCACCTACACAACAGAAGAGGTAGAATCTGTGACTGGGAGCTGAAATTGCACTTTTTTTGGCAAACTTTTTCAGAAACTTAAAAGAAGACACTGAGCACTAATGAAGCTGGTTTTGTTAGCATCAAGGGTTTGGACGAGAGCGTTGACAGCGAGAACATCTCTGCCTGGTGTTCGGTCACCTGAAACAAAAATTCTCTAACTTCTTTTAAGTTTTACTTAGAAAGCTCAAATTTCACCCAGATGTAGATGACGCGGTGTAGAAGTGATGTGGTGGATGCTTTATGTCTGACATGAAGCATCTTGAAGTTAATGTTATTCAAAAGTTGCTTATAAAAATGAAGAGGAAATAAAGGTGTTTCAGCTGCATTTATGCTGATGTGGACTTTCGCCACATGTGAAAAAATGACATTTTCTGAAACTAGAGACTTTTATCTTTCAAATGAAGGGTCACTGATGAATTTTGACCTTATGATTCTTCAGTTATACACTCTTAAACATAGCATGGAAAAAGACAGAATCGGGTTGTGTGGGGTTAACAAAGCTTCATTGTTATTTGCAGAAACATCATCTGATTGATCCAAAGTGACATTTCATGCAGATTTACTGTTTAATCTGCTGCTCAACAGCCAAATAACCATCCAGCTCTCAAAGTGACATTTAGCAGCCTGAACTTTTCTCGTTCTTTGTAACAGAAATGGACCATCATCATGTCACGATCCTAACAGTTTAGAGTCGGGTGGTCAACTCTTCAGGATCATGTTTATGACTTTAATGGATTTACAGGATTGTTGCATCAGTGTAATGGGGTCAGGTATTAAATCCTATGGATAATCCTGATAAACATCCTGTTTAAAAATGCAATCTCAGAATGGTGGGCAGCTGTAATGTGCTCTGTCATATGTATGAATGTCATCAGGATAAATAAAATATCCAACTTTATATCCAACTTTATCCCTGTTTACAAACTGAGAGAGAGAAATTTTCTTCTTCAGGGTTTCCATTTCCTACCTCTAGTCATTAAAGTTCATTAAAAAACAAGAAATCAGGCAACATAATTTCAAAATCTAAACTTTTAAGCCACTGAGTGCATAACTTTTCTGAGTTATGCTCTTACTTTATAATTGAATCCTCTGTTGTGATGGATTACTTCACGTCAAAGAGTTTTTCTCTCTCACATCAGTCGGCGTTTATCTGTAAGAGACACTCGCTCATCCACATCCACATCCCTCCTGTCGGCAATATTGCGCAACCTAAATATTTTGCATTTGCAGCAGAAATATTATTACAGTTTATTCCAGTTCGACTGTAATTAATCACGAGGATTACAGAGCTACATCTGTGTCTAGGATCAGGGGATTAAAGGATGAAACCTAAGTTATGATAATATTTTCTATTTATCTGTGATGTGAGGGAGCGTGTTTGTGACGACTCTATGGTGGTAAATCAAGAACACGCTGGGGGGGGGGGTCTCTTACTTCCTCTTCAATCAGACTTTTTGACATATCTATTTATCTACAAACACTTCTGTAATTTGGACTTGAGTGAGATACACATTACACTTCTTCTGGCTTCACAAACAGTGACAACAACGGCTCCTGCCAACCTGGGATCTCTCATCCAGGTCTAAACTCTCAGTGAATATTTAGCACTGAATATTAAATAACACTCATTGTTAAACAATATTATTGGCATTGAATTCTTGTTGTAGTTATATTATTTTATAAAGAAAATAAAATGGCACTCCTACACTAGATGGCAGCACTCTTTGCATTTTTTTCTTCCCATCTTAATTCTTGCTTTTGTTTTATTTACATTTGGACAAAAGCATCAGCTAAATGAAATTGTAGAGTTGTAGCAGATATTTGCCCAATGCCTCACTCCAAAAAATATTCAGCAGTAATTAGGTAAAAAAAAAAATCACACACCTTCTTTTGATTTATTTAAAAATCTCCCAAAATTTCATGATATGATTTGATGAAAATCAGCACGTAGCTTCTTTAGAATTATGTCTGAACTTAAGCTTAAGAAAGTCACATTTGGTAAGTTACTGTTTTGTTAAATCTATGAGATTTTCTCTCAATTTCAAGGTAAGAAGGGGAAAAATGGTGAATAAATATCTGGTTTTCAAATGTTGAAAATGATTCTGGACTTATAAGTGGACCTTTTTTGCAAGGATATAGTTGGGCAAATTTCAGTTTTATTTTTTATTTTTTTTAAACCATATTTTATTTAAAGAAATTCAAAATAAACAGCACAGTTGGGACATAGTCAACCATTTTCATTTCAAACCCCTCCCCACCTCCAACCCCCCACCCACCCACAAACATAGAAAAACAGTTGAGAGAATTCAGTTGATAAGCAATATCAAAACTAAATAGAAAAAAAATAAATAATACATAAATGAATAAATAAATCATATATTAAAAAAAACAAAAAAAAACAAAAAAAACAGCAACCCTCTCAAGTCAACAAGCAGAACAAAAACTACATTGCCGGGGTAAAGAGCACAAAAGTAAGTAAGTATATAGAAAAATAGGAATCAGTAAATAAGTAACAGTAAATTGATGCCAGTATTACACATTTGAGAGTGTTGAGTTTGGGAAAGGAAAAGGAGACACACACACACGCACACGCACACGCACACACACACAACCAAGTTGATGAAAATCTTTTTAAGAATTTGATCACAAGTCATCATCGGTATGAGACACAATTTTATAAAAAAACCATTGGAATGAATCTATGATTATCTATGAAATTACAAATTTCAGTTTTAAACATTTTGCAAATTGTGCTTTGAAAGATTTGTTGACACATTGTTTTTGTTGGTCAACTGTGTCCAAAAGGAAACCAGATAAAAGAGAGAATTCTCCATGACTGTTTGACCCCAACATGGTTTTGAACATGAATTTTTCTTCAATTCTACAATTTCATTTAGCCGACCCTTTTATCCAAAGCGACGTACAACACAAGCAAGAAGTTGGGCATGAAAGGAAAACCTTAGTGAGTGATACAAAGTGCTTCAAATAAGTGCGATTGGCCACCAGTGTAATAAGGTGCCAGGATAATTTTTTGTTTGTTCTTTTTTCAAGAATAAAGTCAAAGCTAAAAACTAGAGGTGTAGCATTATTCATAATGAATTCGTTTTTACAGTCATGGTCCTGCTGCATTCTGGTCTTGTGAGAGTCTTGGCCTCGGATAGTGTGGTCTTGAGAATGACACTTCTAAAGTGTCGTCTTCAGTTGGGAGAACGCACAACATTTGCTTTTTTATTCTATTTTCACCCCTGCCTTTCCAGAAATCTGTGGTCACCACTAATCTACTATGTCACTTTCTGGTCCTATTAACCCTCTGATGCATGAATTATGAAAGTCAGTGTCAGGATTTTTCCCTTGAGTGTTTTCATTTGTCTTAAAGCATTAAAAAAAAAGGTTTCCATTTTTCTTTTTTTCAAATATTTGTAACTGAGCATTCAACATAAAACGTGGTGAACTTAATGTAAATATGACTTATTTTTTGTTTGACTTCTTTTCTTTTTATGGGTAATTTCATGAAAAATCTTTTTTGAATGCTTTGTGAAACATTTTAACTTTTCAGCCATTTTAACACTGAATAATTTATAGTTTATAAGCCGTTTTACCCTCAAATGTTTGTCTATAACTTTTTGAAAAAAAACATATATATGTATTTGGAAAAAATAATTGAAAACATTTTTAAGCTCTAAGAAGAATAAAATATCCTGACACAGGCTAATATGAATTTCCACCACATGAACCATTGAATTTAGGAGGAAATAAGTTTTTAATAGGTGTCCACTGTAGTGACCACAGGGTTCAGGGCAACAAAATACACCTTGAATGTGATTAGTGTTGTGGATTTTTTTTTATCAAAGTAAGCAATTTAACCTACTGAAGGCAAATTCCCAGATATCCTTACATATAGATGCCAGCTGTCGCGTTCGTCAGACGGCTGTGTCCAGGAGGAGACAAGGCCATAATCAAAAATGTTGTTCTCTGGTAACTGGAGACAAGCTCCCTGTCTCCAGGCTATTCAAAGCACACAGCAGCTGAGCTGACCCACAGATTTCTGCCCATTGACGATTTCAATGTTCTCTGTAAAAATTAAACTTGAACACATTCTGAAGATCCTAACAGGTCCTGAGTCCCTTAATTCCAGGTTTACACTGTCAATTTGCTGATGTTCAGTTGACTTCATGGACACAAACTTGTAAGATGTAATACCAGATATTATCTGTACCCCTCCTCATTGATCAGGTGGGATCCTGTCCCCCCTAAAAGGCCCTGCTGCTCTAAATAAACAGCCAATCACCACTGGAGAAGGGACGTCCACAGGGTTTTTAAGGGAGGCAGGCTTCTACTCGGGGGGCTTTTTTTCTACAAAGGTTTTTGGGATGGAGGTTTTTAGGCTAAGAGTTTTGTTAGAAGGTTTAGGAAAGGTTTTAGGAAATGCAAGAGGTTTCTTTTCAGTCGTTGTTCATGTTGTTTAGTTTCATCAGTTGGTACAGAATATTTAACGTGCTGCAAATCTTTCAACCCAGAAGCTGTGTTAAAGATGGCTAGACTTGAATAAACTTTTTCCTGGATTCAAGCTGACTGGACTCTCCTGCTGATTTGGACTCCTCTTTTCATCATTGTTTCATGGGTAAATATCTTAGAATTAGGAGACCTAGAATGAGAATTTATGCAGTAGAAATGGGGGTCCTCCCCCACCTTATATTAAGGTAACAGATTCAACAAGTAACAAGCGAGCCCGAAAATTAGATTCTACATTAGGATCTAAAATGTATCTCGACCTTTTGATAACAGTGCTACCTCCACTGTCAGCTGTAGAAACTGTGTAGTCGCGCGTGTTCATTCCCGTTAAACTGGTAAATCAATAGAAGAAAAACATGTTCCAAAATTCTGTCTTTTCAGCCTGGTTTTTACACTCACACACACAAACTGAGTGATCACCTGCTGATGAGGACTCTTGCTGCAAGTAAATTGATGAAGGATGCTACAGGCGCTCTTATGTAACAGCCCTGATGCTAACCGTCGTCATGGCAACAGAATTAGCCTCTCTCATCCCCCCTCTCTCCTCTCGTTCTCTCTCTCTGCTTTATTGTTCTCTGTCCTAACCTCTGTTCCTCGCCCTGTCCTCCCCCACTCTTAGTTTTAGTTCATAATAAATGAGCTCCACTGAAAATAAAATATGCATCCTCACTTTCTCCCCTTCTCTTTCTCTCTTTTTTTCTCCCCCTCTCTCCTCCACCCTTCCTCCCTCATGTCTCATTCCCCTCAGGTCTCTATCTCTCTCACAGTCGCCCACGTTCCCTTACACCTGTCGATCCATCTCCACTCATTAAACAGCGGATTAATTAACAGATTAATTCTTCGTCAGTCCCTCCTCTGACTGACAGTGTGAGACATACAGTGTAATTAAAAGAGGGGAAATTAAATGGCAAATATTGTCCTTTTCTTTCTTTCACTCCTGTATCTTCTTTCTTCACCCTCGGTCTCACACATCCACCCACTGTCTCCTTGTTTTTTTCACACTTACTTTTCTGTTCTTGTTTCTGCACTTAACAATAAATCCTAAATACATGTATTCATCCCTGTATGAATTCCTCTTTTCCCACAGTTTTTGTTCTTTTGCCCCTTTAACACTCAGACCTGTCAGTCATTTGTCAGAATAACAGCGAGGTAATCACCGTAAAATGTAACGTGTCTAATCTCTCAGCCTTTTGTCCGTTTCCTTCACGCCGGCTTTACCTCGAACCATGAGCATGTGGATGTCTGTGAGAGAAAGAAACGGAGCAACAGAGCCGTAATGAACAGCGTGTACTGATTTTCTGCTTCCTGTCACTCTGTGCTCTCTGCTCGTCTTTGACTCACTCTGCTCAATGTTCTCTCCTCTTTTTTTTTTTTTCTCTGTACAGTCCTGGGATTTGCTCCCTCTCTCCTCTGCTCTTTCCTCATTTTTGCATTGGAAAAAGTCAGAGCAAAAAAAATCCCTGTAGCAGAGAAATGCAGCTTATGTACAGGCCAAACTGTAAAAGCGCTGTTACGTTATTCATGGCATCAAAAAAGAGGGAAAATGCTAAAAGACTCCGACTGAATCTGTTGAAACTTTGAAGCTTTACAAGATGAGAAAGACTTTCAACAATCTTGAGAGGCTAAATATAAGATCAAAGGATGAAAGATCTTCAGGTCGTTTAATTTAATGATGTATTAAACTCTATTTCAGTCACTTTTATCATGTGCGGCACAGAAGTCAGCCGCCAAATTAGACCAACTTTGGATTTTCTTTATAGAAGATGGCACTAACTTTAACTCAAGAAAACAAATCACGTGGCTGATTGTATTCAGCATCAACCACAGACTGTAGTAAAAAAAAAAAAAAAACACAAGAAGAGTATGTAGATGTCATCTTGCTTGGCTCGAAGTGAGGTCACCACAAAAACTGCCTCGCCCCCTGGTGACTGGCTGCAGTATAGGTCAAAAACTTAATCTCCTCCATTCATTTCAATGGGGCTGTGGTCAAACTTTAAAAAAGAAATACACCTTTTAGAAATGTTTCTCACATCCTTTTGCTGTGGTGATTTGAAGTTGTTATCAGGCTGCACTGTGTTTAGGTTCTCTTTTTTTCCCAAAATTTTCCTCATCTACTGGCAAGCTATGGAAAAAAGGTACTAGAAAAAAAATTGACTACAATTTTGGAATCAGTATGCAAATTTTCGTTTTCATCAGCATGAAAATCTAACTCAACAGAATATTTTTTTCAAATTGTTCCCCAGTGTTATTGATAAAACTGCAGATATCGCTTCACACGCTGCCGTTGTTTTCAAACATTCAGGCGCTTCACGCTGTCATCACGTCCTCAGCCCCTGCCTCTCTCCTCTGATTGGGTCGGTCAATATTTGGCCGAGTGAAATCATTGGACAATGGAGCTTGGTAAGATGGATCTGCAGGATTTTAGAAAGTGAATCAGGCAGGTTCATCTGCTATGCAAGGAGGGCACTTTAGCACATTTTGGCTCATGAGAGGGCACTTGAGCTTAAATTTTGTCTCCACTTTTTGACCATTGGGCCACAAGGGGGGCTGACTGTCTCTCCTGCCTTCTCTCTGTGCACAACACTCTCTGTCCCATTTAGTTTAGTTTTACATTGCTGTTAGAGCCCGACCAATTAATCAGGCCGATTATAGCGTGTCACCGATTCATTGATATCAGCCATTATGTAGCCGATGTATAACTTTTTTTTTTCTGTGTGGAGATCGTGTCTTTCCTGCTCCTGTGTGTCTGTGTCAGGCTGCATGCTGCTCTCTGACAATGATAAATGCTAATGTTAATTCACACGTACACCATTACCTAATATAAGACTATAATATGGTGTTCCAAAGTCGTGTAAGATGCTTTTTGCTAAATAAACAGAGATAAATGCTCCTGTCAATACACATCTACCATTTTCTAATAACAGGCTATGATACGGCATTTTAGCATCACTGTGTATAACAATTTGTGTTCATGTACAATACATATCCTGTGCATATCAATGTTCTTAGGTCATGTATCAACAGATATGTGGGATACCAGCCGATACACAGTACAGGCCAAAAGTTTGGACACACCCTCTCATTCAATTTGCGTTTTCTTTCCTACCACCAGCTTTTATCTGCCACTAACTTACGCCTCTGGTGTGGTCACTTTCTCTGCATGTTGATGCCGTTTGGGCCACGACAGGTGTTGGCATGATCAGACTCAACCTGCAAAATTTGAAAGATCTTGGAAGAGTTTTTGTGGGATCCCAATCTTGCAAAAATAAAAAATCCCTCGTAGCTTTGACATACAGTACAGGCCAAAAGTTTGGACACACCGTCTCATTCAATTTGCGTTTTCTTTATTTTCATGACTATTTTCTGGACTGACTGACTTCATTTCTTGAAGTAATGATGGCCTCTCATTTTTCTTTAGTTAGCTGATTGGTTCTTGCCATGATATGAATTTTAACAGTTGTCCAATAGGGCTGTCGGCTGTGTATTAATTTGACTTCTGCACAACACAACTGATGGTCCCAACCCAATTGATAAATCAAGAAATTCCACCAATTAACCCTGATAAGGCACAGCTGTGAAGAGAAAACCATTTGAGGTGACGACCTCTTGAAGAATACCAAAAGTATACAAAGCAGTAATCAGAGTAAAGGGTGGTTATTTTGAAGAAACTAGAATATAAAACATGTTTTCAGTTATTTCAACTTTTTTTGTTGAGTACATAACTTCACATGTGTTCATTCATAGTTTTGATGACTTCAGTGAGAATCTACAATGTAAATAGTCATAACCAAACTTTTGCCCCCAGTATAGGTATCGGCATCTGCCCCAAAAATCCCATATTGGTCGGGCTCTAAAATGAATCTTAATATCTATCATTTCCTGGAAAACCAAAAAAAGGAAATTTCTATGGATGTGTGTATGTATTTCTTCAGATTGAGTTAAAACACTGCATGTGTGACCAGGACTGAAGTGCATCATCCTGGAGTATATGTCTGAATTAAACAATGTGACAAAATGGAACAACTTGAAGAAAGACTGACTCATCTGCCTTATTAAAGAAAAGAAAAAAGGGAATTGGGTGTAAAAATAATTACTCAGACTATACAAGGCCTAATTTGCAGTGAGTGGGTTAAATCCCACACTAAGCTATAAATCAATTCCAGCTCTGAAAACTCCACAACACCATGAAGAGGAGCAGAGATCCACCTCCAACCCCTGAGGCATTTCCTGACAGCATCTATACTATAGGGTTTCCACACTCCCTGAGGTTGGTGCGAATATTCACCTCTTCTGTTTGCATTAATCCTCATCAATACCTCAGTCGATGCACCTTGGGGATCGTGGGTAAATGTCGCACATTTTACACAATCCCTGAAGGAACCTGATCTCGTTAATGAAGCTGTGGTAACTGAGGCGATGAGCAGCCTGGGTGACCCTCGACGCAACTTATGCTAAAAAAGGGGCCAAGGGGTTGCCATGACAACAACGAGGAAAACAAGGGTAAGATGGAGGAAGTTGGAGCTGCTAACATTCAAAATAAAAAAATAAAAAAAACACCTCGAGGCATCTCAGCAGAAACAGCACATTAATTTACAGTGAGAAAAAAATGACAGTGAACGTGCTGGGATGCATTTACTCGTCTCTCTCGATCAGCGTCATCATAACACACACACATTTACACACACACACACACACACACACATGATGTGAGACCGTGCTGTGGTGACAGCCTGACTGCAGCATGTCTGAGCGAGTTCACATGAATGCTGATCAGGAAAAAAATATATATCTGAACATTTTGTTCAGCTGTGAGAGAAGCAGCTCCATCTTTTGCGCTCAAAGAGGAGTTTTAACTCCCAGACGACTTTCCCCTCTTTTGATTTCTCTCCACTTTTCATCACTCCACCATCTCTCATGTTGTCTTTATCGCTGATGTTTCCTACTTAGCATAAACGAATCTAAACACGGGATCTGTGTCCTTTTGATCATCTTTGCTTCGCTAATCTCCTTTTACAGATTCTGCATAAAAATGAAGAAGAAATACAAGAGTTTTTTCTCCTCTTTTCCTCATGGAGAGAGACCTTCAAAGCTTACTTTGTTTCTTATAAATCTGCTTTATGATTTTATCACTCTGGCAAATTAAAAACCTGTTGATTTTAAGTAAATCTTAAAATCTTCCTTTTTTTGTTTTATGCAAATGAACAGCAGTAAGAAGAAGTGAAGCTTTTGCAAAAAGCCTCTGGGGAAGTAACAAACCAAGCTGATACAAAATGCTCATGCTTTTAAACCAGGCATATAATCTTTAATTATATTTTCCCACAAACCAAATCACCAAATTATGATAAATGAAACCAGTCTGTGTTCAATTCTTTGTTTTGTTATTGGATTGTAAACAAAACAGTGCATTGAGAAACAAGTCAAGACTGGCTATCAGGTTTGTAACTTACACTAAACTGGATCAGAATTATTCACATAAGGTGACAACAATTTGCTGCCAAATGCTGATGCAATATTACAACAAAGTGATCCAAGTGAAATCAGAAATAAAAGGAAAGCTGAATTCATGTGTGAAGAGGTCAGCAGCAATTTTGGTCTAGAAATAATAAATGCAAAATATCAATATATAGAATCTAATGTTGGTATCTGTATTAATCAATACTTATGTGATGAGATCGATATTTAAGTTTTACTTTCGCTTTCTCTTCCGTATGTGCTCCTCTCACTCACTTTTCGTTTGAGCACTTGGCTAATATCTCAACTCAACTCAACTCAACTTTATTTACAGAGAGCTTTAAAAACAACCATAGTTGAAAACAAAGTGCTGTACACATATGAAGAAACACTGAAACAAAGATAAAAAATCACATATAACACTCAAGTTATTGCTCCATTGTTTCATTGTTCCTAAAAACAAATTTAAGAACAATAAAAACAATAACTAAAACAATAACTAAAAACAAACCATAAAACACTAAAACAGAGTCGAGTCTCATGGTGGGTTAAAAGCCAAGGAATAAAAGTGGGTTTTAAGACGAGTTTTAAAAACAGATAGTGAGGTGGATACTCTTATGTGGAGGGGGAGCTCGTTCCACAATTTAGGGGCAACGACAGAAAATATATGTTATATTATCAGTAAAATGCTGATTTCCTAAATATTTGTATGTTTCTGTAATGGTTAATCTGCCAGTATGCTCAAGCTGAATCCACATGATGTCTTAAATGCTAATATAGATTAATTGCTGTGATCTATGAATATTCAGATTTACTGTTTTCAAGGATTCAAGGATTCAAGGAGTTTTATTGTCATTCAACCCATGTAAAACATGGGTGGGACGAAATTAGGTTACCCTGGTCCCGGAGCAAGCCCAATCATAGAAATGAGAATAATAAATATATACAAATATACAATAAAAAAGAGAATAAAAGAAGAACACCATCAACTAGCCTTATAACAAAGCATACCATTATACAAAGCATAAACTAGTTTTATGACAGAGCAGGGGAAAAATTAAAGCGCATGATCATTTTCTGAGTGAAAAAATAGTTTTTTACTTTCATTCTTGAACAGAAACAGTAGTTTTAGTGGTTGTGTGTTATTTTGATTAACTTTGACAAACTGCTTTTCCTTGTAAAAACAAAAAGTATCAGCATCAGTATCGGTATTGATATTGATATTGGTGATACTGTCCCTGTATTTACTTGGTATTGGATCAATACTGAAATTTTGCACACCATTAGTTGGTGGGGCCATGCAGGAAAAAATGTGTTATAATGCAATACCAGATATTACCCACATACCCTCACAACAAAAATACAGTAGCAAGTGAGAGAGGCCATCACACAAACAATGCACATGTGACGTCATATTGTCACATCAATAACACCAATAGTTCAAAATCTAAAACCAAAGTGACAACAATAAACACAAAGTGGTGTGAACGGCGCACACCCAATACACATCAATCGATATTCAAAGCCACCACATAAAATAAACCACAACCAAACAGACAATTCAGCACCACACACAGGTGAGCGCACGTGAGGTTGTGTCACTCATACACAACCACGCACTTAACTTCCACTTACGCATGACGCAACTTCCATTTTTATCCAAACGAGATCGTAAACAACATCATAAATTCCACCTAAAATAAAAATAAATCAGACTCACCGATTGCTTTCTGAAGAGGAATGACGTCAGTGCCTTTTTTGACGAGCTCCAGGTGAATCAGGTGTTCCTCTCCTGATGAATGATCCTGTTTTATCTTTTGTTAAATCCTCTGGTTGATTTGGTCCCAAACGTTTTATCTCAAACTTCTGATCAAAGTGTTAAAGTGCTAAATCGCACACAAGCAAGAAAGTCAACTTATAATCCAACGAATGAAAGTGAATTCGCTGTTGCGGCACCTGCGCAGTGCCCGCCCCCTTTTTTAACCAGCCAATGAGAAGCGCAGAACTTCATGCCCCCCACTGCACTATTTTTTTTCTATTTCTGTTCTTTATACAGTTTTTTTTACTTTAAACTGATAATTGATCCTTTAATGTAGAACTCAATGTTAAGTCAGTTTCTTGACATTTCATCAAACCAGTTGTCTAAAACTATAATAATTACTATTCCACAAATACAATATTTTCAAATGTCAGAGACAATAAAAGACAATATTAAATGGGATAAAATTCCTTAAAATTAACAATGATCTTATCTGCAACATGATTTTTATTAGCCTTTATCACGTAAATGCTTAAATTAGCCTAATAATGTGTCTAAGTTTTTTTAATTACTTTTATCTTTTATCCTTAGAGGGCAGAGGACTTTCTGCAATGAGACACAGCCGCCACGTTGGACGTTCTTTGAGCCCACACCCACTGAGTTACACAAAAATCCTGTAGCAACTTTTCTTTATTGATGTGCCTAGTATACACAGATAAAATTTGATGATGGTACAAAAAAAGAAATATAACCTACATGCCCTTTGAGTAGCCAAAAATTCCTCATTCAACTCAAATTTCTGAATTTTATGTTTTGATTTCACCTAAAGGGAGAGTGTTTTTTTGTTTGTTTTTTAGGTCTTATTCCTTGGCCTGTACAGTTTGGACACACTTTCTCATTCAATGCGTTTTCTTTATTTTCATGACTATTTACATTGTAGATTCTCACTGAAGGCATCAAAACTGTGAATGAACACATGTGGAGTTATAACTGAAAACGTGTTTTATATTCTAGTTTCTTCAAAATAGTCACCCTTTACTCTGATTACTGCTTTGTATACTTTTGGTATTCTTCAACAGGTCATCACCTGAAATGGTTTTGTCTTCACAGCTGAGCCTTATCAGGGTTAATTAGTGGAATTTCTTGCTTCATCAATGGGGTCGGGACCATCAGTTGTGTTGTGCAGTCAGGTTAATACACAGCCAACAGCCCTATTGGACAACTGTTAAAATTCATATTATGGCAAGAACCAATCAGCTAACTAAAGAAAAACAAGTGGCCATCATTACTTTAAGAAATGAAGTCAGTCAGTCCAGAAAATAGTCATGAAAATAAAGAAAACGCAAATTGAATGAGACGGTGTGTCCAAACTTTTGGCCTGTACTGTATGTCAAAGCTACGAGGGATTTTTTATTTTTGCAAGATTGGGATCCCACAAAACTCTTCCAAGATCTTTCAAATTTTGCAGGTTGAGTCTGACCTTGCCAACACCTGTCGTGGCCCAAACGGCGTCAGACTGCAGAGAAAGTGACCACACCAGAGGCGTACGTTAGTGGCACATAAAAGCTGGTGGTTTCTGAGATTAGTGCCTCACCACTCTGTTTCTGTCTGAATGTACCACAGACCATCCAGGAGGATATTTCTTCCCTGAGGTCCATCTGACAGCCTGCTGCCAACTTTGTTCGCTAATTAGGAGATAAAGTCGTGAGAAGTGTCTCCTTTTATCTTCTAATAATGGGCTGCAACAGAGCGGCGGTATTATCCATTATAAGAAGACAGATCATCGATTCAAACACCTATCTAATAAACCAAACAACAGGGTGAACGCCCGACTAAAGAGAAAAATTACTGATAGAAGCGACAGAGGATCAAAGAGGAGCAGACGCTCACAGAGAGGCCGCTCTTATTGAAAANAATGGATGGGAGAATAGAAATGAACAAACTTGGTCATAAATAAAAGAATAGATACATTAGTTAGAGAGAGGCCATTTCAGGTGAAATAGTATGACAGCCTAATTGTAACAGGGCCCTTTTTCCCGCTTGTGTAATGTAACACAATTATACACAATGAATGGATGGAGGTCTGGACTGAGGTCAGCAATCTAATTCTATTCATTATTGATTGAGCTGCAAAAGTTTACGACTACAGCCTTCACAAACCTAAAATCTGGCAAAAATGTGGATTCAACATCACTTTCTGTCATGGTTTCCTGATATTGTCCTGGTTGTTGCAGTTATCCTCGTCCACTAAATGCACTCATACAGCTCCTATAGAAAATCCATTTAAGGAATTTGTCGTATGAATCAGTTTATGGTGCACACATCGATTTAAAAGCTTCACATCATCAGTTTACAAACTGAAATCTAAATAACCAGAGTCCCACAGGCTTACAAATGATCCAATATTCTGACATATTTGTGAATAATGAACATTGATGATTAACACAAAGGTCTTTTTTTTCCTTCCAGCAAGTCTCAGTCCACTGTACAATCAATGAAACACAGGATCTGTTTCCCACAGCGATGATGACACACAAAGACAACCAGTGACGTCCACACACTTACTGAAGGCCAGGAGAGAAGGAAAGAATAAGAGGCACATACAGCACATGTTCTTGCCAATGTACAGGGCAGTAAACAATGTTTAAACCAGCAAAGAAGCACTTTGGTGTGTTTGTTACCAGGAGTGCACTTCAACAAAGGATTTGGCTCCCAAAAAGGAACTTTAATGTGTGTTTTTACTGCCAGAAAAACTATCAAGTACTGTTTTTTTGTTTTAAAATAGACTCTTAAACATATTTTGGCTCCCAAAAATACTCCTGAGCACGCATTTTGGCTATTCTGTCTTATAGGTTTTCCCCAAAAATAGGACTTGCACACATTTTGGCTCCCAAGAGGATACTTCAGTGTTTGAATTTGCTTCCAAGTGGGCACCTAAATATGTGTTTCAGCTCCCAAAGTGGCACTTGAATGTGTGTGTTTTGGTTCCCAAAAAGACTTTTGAGCTCATTTCTGGCTCCCAAGAGGCCACTGAAGCATATATTTTTGCCCCTACGAGGGCATTTTGGATATGTTTTGGCTCTCAAGGGGAGACATATGACACGTTTTGGTTCTCGATAAAAGACTCTTACATTCATTTTGGCTCCCAGGGTGGTACTTGAGCTTACATTTTGGTTCTCAGGAAGCTCCAGCAAAAGTTTTGGCTCCCAAGTGGACACCTTAGCATATGTTCTTGCTCCAAAGTTCTTGCTTAAATGTGTGTTTATGTCCCAAAACGAGACTCTCAAGCGTGTGTTTTCGCTCCCAGAAAAGCATTTCACTGCTTATTTTGGCTCCCAAAATGACTTTTAAGCACATACTTTGACTCCAAGGATGGTACTTTACAAACATTTTGACTCTCAGGCAGATCCTACACAAGTTTTGTCGCCCAAGTGGATATTTCAGTGTCTGTTCTTAAAGGGGCACTGAAAGGTTTGTGGATTTCGCGCCTAAGAGAAGAGAGCACTTAAGCACAGGATTCGGTTCTGAAATCACTCTCAAACATGTGTTTTGGCTCCCAAAAAGACTCCTGCGCACACATTATTGCTCCCAACTGGATACTTGAGTGTCTGTTTTGGCCCCAGAGACGGCACTTTATCATATTTAAGTTCCCAAGATGGCGCTTCATTGTGCATTTTGACGTCTAAGAGGCCACTCATGTGCAAGGTTTGGTGTTTTACAACAATTGGGGCTGGGGGTGAGGGGGTTGACCACCATCCACTGCTTCTTCATTTGTGCAAACCACCACAGACAACCACCCACATACGCAGTCACACAAACGCCATCATCCATCAAAGTGGATGTTGTATCTCAAAAATACCAGCAGACAGAAAGAGGAGGTGAGAAAAGATAAAATAAAAGAACATGAGCCTCTAAAGAGAAATACAGAACATAGGAGGGTGATGTCATGGGATGAAAACAGAAGAAAATACCCAAAGTGTGTAACATTGTACATCTGCTTCACATCAACTTCTGTTCACTCACTTTGTTCTGCAACAGCAGCAGGAAATAAATCAAGTGTGGTCCAGTTTATTCTTTCATTCTCTGTCATTTTGATATTCATGATGAGTTTGTCAGAAACAGAAGTGAGGAAATTTGAGAGAAACAGAGAGAAAGAAAACTGGTAGAAACATCAGAGCTGCAAAAAAAAAAAAAAAAAAATCTACTTTTATTTTTTTCACATTTTGTTCAAATGATTCCAAATTCCTCCTGGGCATACACGGAGCGAGTTAATCGGATCTGGAAGAAACATTTAGCAGTTTGAGTTATGGCTGCTCAGGAGAGCAAGAGAGTTTTACTTCCTCTTCTGAGAAGAGCCACTAAAACGCTCCATCATCAGACATGCATGATAAATAATGAACAGTGGCAAAGTTTGTCTCCTTTGTGTGCTTCTTTTTTATTTCTTTTTACAACCTTCTGGCACTGATGATTTATTCAAACATGCCCCTCTCGAGCTGACAGTCAACCTAATAAATAAAAAAGTCTTTTTAAATTAGCAAAAGAAAACACACACACACAAATACAACGACTTCAAAGACGCCTCGGAATTTGTCAAGAGCCTCCACAAACTAGTCAATAATAAACAAACACACACACACACACAAACTCTGATCTTAAGATAATTTTGCCTTTGGACTAAAAACGGAAAAATATTCCTTGATTTTCAGACAAACATGCAACAGCCTCACAGAGCTTAATTCAATCAGAGAACAGGCTGAAACATAACTAAACCTCTTCTCCAAAAAAAAAACCAACAACAACAAGCCCATTATCTTCGGATCAATCAGTGAGACAACAAAGCCAATCAATTCTACGGATGTCGATGGCAGCAGAGCTTCATTAGCCGGCGCTTCTCACCATCCGCTGCCAAGTTACTCCTGTTATTTTATCACCTCCTGCCTGATTTCCCTCCCCTGGGACAGCAGAGCGAGTGTGTCTAAAAGAGTCTCCATGCTGAGATCTGAGGAGAGAAGAGCAACATGGTAACTTGGTGGTTTTTCCAACAGAGACAAAGATGAGCTCGCTGTCGATTTAAAACAACAAATTCATGGAGAGACTTCACCGCGAACTGAAACCTGCTTTTGATTTAATACCAGCTTGTTAGCTTGTTAAGATGTGGTTGAATAAAACCGCAGGTAAAAAACATCTGGTTTGCCCTGAAGTGAGTCAGAAACCAGAGACTTGAAGCTTCATTTTGATGTGTTAAGGTCTTGTTTTTTCAAAAATGGGTACGCAATTTATTGGGAACAATAATACAAGTAAAATGGTCCGTTCATCAGCTGATCAAAAGTCGAAGACCACAGCCTTTAAAGACAAAATCTGCACAAAAATGTGGATTCATTGTCGTTTTCTGTCAGGTTTTCACACTGTCATGACCTCCTGATGGCAAAGGCTAACAAGTTTTCTCTCTTTGAACATGGTCTCTCACAAACGCCATCACTGCTGAGGTTGGACACAATAAGACAGACATTTTGAATTTCTTCAAAAATCCTGAGGGTTATGGAACAAAAAAGTCAAGTGGTAGACCAAAAAAAAATTCACTAATCGAGTCTGTCAAGACCAAGCGGTAACCTCCGGTCTGAAAAAATGAGACAACACGGACGCGCTATAAAGCTGCTGTTCCTCGAGTGACCACTTGAGGCTGGCTCCAGAAGTACTGGAAGTCACGTACACACCAAGTAAAAAAAAAACATTTTCAGAGCTGAAATTATCGTATTTAAAGCCTGGTACAAACTCTGTCTCCCGTCTGGATCGCTTGTTTTGCTGACGGCACACACTGTGGCGGGGGTGAATTTTTTTCTAACTCGGCCGTTTGGAAGATATTAGGATCAAGAGCTTGCCGAATCAGAGCCACAGCTCAAATCATGTGACTGACAGGTGCCCAATAGCTGTGAGTTTAGGCACTTGTCACTTGTCCCAATTCCAACATGGCTGCTCTCGCCGTTAGCCTCAAAACGGAGCTGCAGTAACAGACGGGTGACGTCACGGAGACTACGTCCATGTTTTATAGTCTATGCTCCAGACACAGGATGATCCTCGACCCAAATTTAGGTTGTTCCTGGTTTTGACTGCAGCCTAATAACCATCAGGCAGCGTCCAAGAGAGAAGAGCTTTAAGAACAAGAAACCTCTTCAAAGGCCTCGTCTCCTTCCACTAAATCGCCTGTTTGGACTTTGACAGAGAGCATCATGGGACATTGAAAGGTGGAAGAAAGTTTGATTCGCTGAGGAGAAAAAGTTGAACCTTGATGGTCCTGATGGCGTGCAATGTTACTGTCATGACAAGGAGATCCCACTGAGATGTTTTCTAGGCGGCACAGTGGAGGGGGCACCATCATGATCTGCTTTTTCCTTCAATGGAACAAAGGAGTGGAGATGTTGCAGGGGGGGGCGTCCTTCATGACTGAGGGCCCTGGTCTGTGTGCTAATCATTGACTGTATATAGAATGGACAGCGTGCTTCCGCCTGTCACCGTTCTATGATTTTGAAGCCAAAAAAACCCGTTTCTCTAGCCGCTATTGTGCAGCCAGAGTTCGCGTAGTAGAGAATTTCCGGTGGAGCCAAGTAAAAAAGAGAAATAAAAATATTTATTTCCTCTTCTTCTTCAGAAGGTTTAGTCTCCTTTTGGCTCTTTCCCGAAGTTTCTTATATCCCCGGTAAAAACTACTCACGAACGGCAGCTGTCAACTATCGTAAAACGAAACTTATATCGCGGTTTTTAACGTCCAATAACTAATGAGAAACTAACTTCTCAGAAAAAAAAACACCTGAACACCATGCAGCCAGATGACATCGTCATACTACCTTAGCATAAAGATGAGAGAAACGTTTCTACCAGGTATCGTAATTTATTTAAGTTTTCCCGGCTCATATCTGGAATACATGGGGAGGCGGGGCTTATGACCTATACTGCAGCCAGACACCAGGGGGCGGGGCNGTCCTTCATGACTGAGGGCCCTGGTCTGTGTGCTAATGACTGTGTTTTTCATCAGGACAATGCTGCAGAATGAAGAATAATCTCTCTCTTTTGGATCATCCTGCCTGTTCCTCTGATCTAAATCACATAGAGAACATTATGGGATGGATGAAGAAGGAAGTTTACGAAAATGGACGTCAGTTCCAGACAGTGGATAACAAACATTAAGCATCTCCACCACTTGGAGCAACGTTCCCACTAACCTCCTGGAAACACTTGGGATTTTCATGTGTTTTGAGCTGTGGTCACAAACTTTTGATTAAGTCTGATTACTATACAAATCATGTAATCTGCTTTTACAGCTACATTTTTATTAAATTAAATAAAAGACAAATACATTTACTCCTGAACCAAAGCTCTGATCTCAGATCCTGAGAGTTGTTTGGTTGATGAAGGTTGATGACATCAGTTGTGTTTGTTTTCAAGTGATCAATACTCTGACAAATCAAAGTCTGCTGGTGGAGATAAACAGGCAAAAGGCAGAAAGAGAGAGAGGAAGAGAGAGAGAGAAAATGGGCAGAAGAGGGAGGTAAATGAGATGAATGAGGATCCTCTGTCCAATCAGAGGAAGCGACTGAAAAAAAGGTGTGGGGGTAAAGAGTGAGTGCTTTATGACATTGAGTTCAAAGGTCTGACTCTGATGATGAAATATTTCTCAACACCCTAAAGTCGTGTAAATTTATTTCATTTTCCTCTTTAACACATGAAAACAGTACAATAACACTCCTTGTTGTCCTTCATTTCACACACTTACAGCTGCATATGCACGAACCAGGGGAACGTTTCTAATCTTCTTAACAATCACAAGGTCCAACAGTTGAGACCGAACAAAGTTCACACCATCAACAAAAACAGAGGAGGTGAGAGAAAGAGAGGGGGAAAGAAAGCAACAGAAGAGACACAAAGACTGACAGGAGAGAGAAGACTTTAAGCTGTGGACTGAATTAATCATGTTTTTTCCCCCTGTGGATTTCTTCTGCTGAGCTGTAAACCTGCTGAGACTTTCTGACCGAGTTTGAAAATTGGTCTTAAAGTTATGTGACTGTCATCGTCAAAACAGCACTTAAACCTCCAATCAAACCCCGACAACTGAAGACTACTTCACACCAGCGCAGACGACTGTGACGCTTTATTAAAAGGAATAATTGGCAGCTCTCAGCGAGTCATTTCCATTTGTAAGTGTTCAAACCTGCTTTTTCCTGGAAACTGAAAACTGTAAGTAAGTTACTCTTTCAAAACACTGAGAGTCCAAGTTTTTCAGGTTCCTGTTTTTAAGAAATCAGACGAATCAACACATTTAATAATATTAACCCTGTGGTGCATAGTGGTCACTACAGTGGACGCCTATTTAAAAGTTATTTACTCCTAAATTCAATGGTTCATGTGGTGGAAATTCATATTCCCCTGTGTCAGGATATTTTTATTCTTCTTAGGGCCTGAAAAAATGTTTTCATTTCTTTTTCCAAATATATAAGGGTCAATGACAAAAAGAGGGTCTAAAAATGTATTTTTAAAAAGTTCTTTGAAAATGGATAAAAAAAACATATTTCTGAGTGAGGAATTATGTTTTCTAACAGATTTCAGTAGTTGACCAACATTTCAAAGATTTTAGGTTCATTATTCTTTAGTATTTTTGATTTGAGCACCCAAAAATGTCAGGTGGCGCAACCAAATATATGAAAATATATTTATATGTTCCTGTTATTTTTTCTGTGTGAAATTATTGGCAAGTATCTCTCAAGTGTCTGTAGTGACTCATACATTTTCATTTTGTGTGTATTATTTGTTTTATTTGTGAATGAGATAAATAATTTGATGTTAAAATAACATTTCACATTATTACATTGGTTGTACCACCTGACATGGAAATTGTTCCAGTCACCAATGAAGTGAAAAAACCTTTTTTATCAGTATTTCAGAGAAATCTACAAACTTTAGGTGAACCAGTGTTTACAGTAAACCCGAGGAGACCGACTACCAGTTTCCTGTTTCCTGTTTTATTCTCTTCACTTTAAAATAAAAGTCTAATGTTACGGTTGCACCACCCTGACATTTGACAAGGTGAAAATTACGGGACAAAAGTTTTTTTAATTTCTCAACAGCTTTAAAATTCTTTTTATTTGCAAAGAATGTTTAATTTAAAAAGGTTCAAGCATAAAATAATGCCACTGTATTTTTTAATTTGCATTTACAATAACTGACATTCAATTTTTAGAGTTTAATTACTGTGGATACTTGTCAGGACGGTTGCACCACCTGACATTTTGGGGGTTTGAGGAACCAAAACACAAAAAACATGTTATATTTTAATAGTTTAAAGATGTGTTCAAATAACACAGGTTTCATAGAATAAAGAAATACATGTGATGAAATACTTAATTCATGATGGAAGGAAATATTGCACTAGGACACAAAAAAAGGGACGTCACGTCATTGACCCATATACATATATTTTTAAAAATGATATCGACAAACATTTGAGGATGACAAAGCTTATAAACTATTAATTATTCAGTGTTAAAATGGATGAAAGAAAGTGAAAATGTGTTGTAAAGCATATTTACATTAAGTTCACACTGTTTTATGTTGCTCAGTTACAAATATTTGAAAAAAAAATGGAATTTTTGTTCTTTTTCATGCCTTAAGACCAATAAAAACACTCAAAGGAAAAAGTCCTGACACTGACTTTCATACTTCATGCATCAGAGGGTTAAAGATTGTAGTTTGAAGTTCACCTCTGTGCTGCCAAACAAACGTTACATAAATGAGACAATAATCAATGCAATAACAGTAATTTTTTTCTTAAATAAGCAACTTATGATGCCATGTTTCAAATTATTATTATTATTTCAGAGCATTTTATAGGTTCAGGGCACCTGCAGGTTTCAGCAAGTCAAATTTAAGACTTTTTAAGACCTTTTTAATGCCACTTTGAATTAAATTTAAGACCAAAATCACATAAATATGGTCGATTGTTTGGAGGATCCTGCTGCATTACAACCAAATCATAGCGTGTGTCACTCAATGAGACTCATTCAAGTTTATTTCTGACTGTTTATTGAACATTAAGTTGCTCATTGGTCAGTATCTGTATGTAAATAGTCATAGACTGATGAGCTAAGATGCAGATAAAATATATCAGAAGCTTTCACTCTAAATCTCCTTCTCAAAAAAGTCCCGCAAAAAAAAATAAATAAATAAATTCAATACAACATAAACAAACTCTGCCCTGATAACACCAGAATATGACATTTTAACGAGACTTTTTAAAACTTTTTAAGGAACCCTAAGGTTGTAAAGGACCAAAAAATGTCATGTGCTGAGTTTACAGCATTAGGAGATAATATTTACTGAAATTCAATCAAAAAACATCTTAACAGGCCAAGTCACATTTATACATAAGACATTGTATTTGAAAGTAGCTTCACATTTTTGCATCCATTAAATTTGTGAGTTTTTGGAGAGTTTTGGGTGAAATTATTTAGCTGACCCTTGAAAATATCCCTCCATTAGTAGTTTTTTCTTTTAATGGGCTCACCTCTTTAACTAATTATCACAGGCATCTGAAGTTAATATCAGCGATCCAAAAGGCCTTAAGACACAGTCCATCTTTAAGTTTAAATTAAAATAATCTAAAAAAAAATCTTTATTGAACTTAAATGTAATTTGCATAATCATTTGAAACTGTCTCTGTCCCTCTGTGTGAAACTTTTTGTGCTGCTGTCTTTTCCAGGACTCTTGTAAAAGTGATTTTTGCACCTCTACTGCAGCATTCCTGGTAAAATAAAGGTTAAATAATAGATGATAAATAAATAAACGACACCTCTTGGATTTTTGGCGCCTCATAAGTGCTGAAAAAACAACCTGTTCTTTCACTCATTGCGTGATAAATGCAAACTTTAGAAAGCTGTTCTCAAAAAAGTTGGCAGTCATAAACAGGAGTTTGAGATGCAAAAACCAAACGGAGCCACAGGTGATTGTTGCTTTTTACGACTGTTTAATGTTCATTACAAAAAGTATTATCGCACTTGAGGCTGAGAATTAGCTCAGTGTGATTATGTTTGGCTCGTCGCCTGCTGCCTCCTGCCAATGAATTCATCACAGCTGTGAGTTTTAATGATGTTTTTAAAGGGGAGTTATGGAAAAATATGGCACCTCACTGACTTCTGACCTCAGCACTGTTAAACTGCTGATCATAACAATATTAAAACAATTAAATTAAAGAGGTTTCAGGATTATATTGCCACAGTGAAGCTGACGTCTACTCTGTTTGTGTCCTCTGGTGCAGGATGAGGATGGAGGTCCTGAGTGGCCCCTGGGCTGATCTGGCTCTGCTGCTTCGACAGACCCTCATGCAGACAGACGGGCAGGCAGACGGGTTTCTTCCTCTGTGGTTGTTTGGCCTCCTGCTCTTCCTGTGCGTCTGCCTGCTGCTGCTGCAGTTGATCGTCTTCTTCAGCTGGAAGCTCAGACAGAGTAAGCCACTTATTAACTTTTCATGTGCAGCCCCATCCACGCCTTTTCCAGTGTTATATGTTCTGAGCTGCTGTGAAACTAAATGGACACCGTAGGGAGAAGCTATAAATACCTACACTCATTGAGTGGTGTTGTAAAAAAAAATATAGGTTGGAGTTGGGGGTTTCACTGCATGTCATTATCACCACAGCTGCCACTGCCCGCTGTATTTATGTTGAGAAAATATTCTTGTTCTCTCGACAGCGGCGCAGCATCTGTCGAGAGAAACACAAAAGCAGCCTGCAGTGTCAGGAAAAGCTGCAGATTCACAGTTTTATCAGGACAACACCTGACAGTCGAGGCGTGCACAGACAGTTGGAAGAGCAGGGGCGAAGGAAAAAAAAAAGAGACACTTTTTTACAACAGAGTATTCAGGACACATTGAGAATTATTATTTTTTAACTTCATATTTTACTACAAATTTAAAGTTGAAATGAATTATTTTACTATGAGAATAAAGTCGAAATATAATCGAGGACAGTCTACGACAGGGGTGTCCAAACTAAGGCCCGAGGGCCAATTGTGGCCCGCCGTCTATTTTCACACAGCCCCCAGCTTTCATTTTTATATGTGGGTCAATGACAAAAAGAGGGTCTAAAAAATTTTTTTTTTAAGTTCTTTGAAAATGGATAAAAACACATTTCTGAGAGAAGAATTATGTTTTCTAGCAGATTTCAGTAGATGACCAACATTTCAAAGATTTTAGGTTCATTATTTTTTAGTATTTTTAATTTGAGCAGCCAAAAATGTCAGGTGGTGCAACCAAATATATGAAAATATATTTATATGTTCCTGTTATTTTTTCTGTGTGAAATTATTGGCAAGTATCTCTCAAGTGTCTGTAGTGACTCATACATTTCCGTTTTGTGTGTTTCATTTCTTTTATTTGTGAATAAGATAAATAATTTTGTGTTAAAAGAACATTTCACATTATTACATTGGTTGTACCACCTGACATGGAAATTGTTCCAGTCACCAATGAAGTGAAAAAACTTTTTTATCAGTATTTCAGAGAAATCTACAAACTTTTCCACTTGGTCACAAATGTCATTTGGGCTCCTCTGGCTGATGCAGTTTCCTGTTTCCTGTTTTATTCTCTTCACTTTAAAATAAAAGTC
>RPOG01004970.1:0-37853 GCA_008086565.1 Thalassoma bifasciatum | reverse complement strand
AGAGACGACATTCTCTGACCAATGAGTGACCGGCAGTCCGTCCACGTCACCTTTTAGTATCAGCTTTACTCTCTTAGAACCAGGGTAGAGTAGGTACTAAAAACTGGCGTCTGACGCGTAGTACCGCGCTAATGGAAACACAACACAAACCGAGTAGAGGAGAGTAGAGTAGGGCTGAGACGAGTCAGTGGAAAAGGGCTATAAGAGTCAATGGAGCAGTTGCAGGATGTCACCAAACTCACACTGTTTCTTTAAAATCTTTCAGAAAATGACGTGAGTGTAAGGAATCGTGAAATTAGTGTCTCAAAACAGCCCGAATGAAAGGTGCTATATGTAAATTATTGTTGTTATTATTATCATTATGAATCGTAGAAGTACTATTCTTTGTAACTAAAGTTGTAAAGTAATGAATGAAAAATGTTCTGATATTCCTGATTTGAAAACAAAGGATCCAGAAGTTTTTGCTTCTATGCAGAAAAATGTGCAAACAGCAGATTCATCACAGTATAAATACACAAGTTTTTAATGCATTTAGGATTTAAATGAAGCATTCACACACACACACACACACACACACACACACAAACACAGTGTGTGTGTGTGTGTGTGTGTGTGTGTCTTTCTATTAGGATTTACCTGAGTGTAGAGGTCGGTCGACGACCTTTTGAGAGGCTTTGAAAAAGAGGAGGAGCAAGAGTACTGAGAGTCGCTTTAAGTCCACACCAGCTCCACCTCCGACGTTTGTGTGTGTGTGTGTGTGTGTGTGTGTGTGTGTGTGTGTGTGTGTGTAAGAGCTTCTGTTAGGGACACATTTTTCAGTCTGAGCGCGCTCAGTGTGGGTTTATTTACAAACATGAAAAACACTGAGAGGAATCTACATGTCACTCAATCACATTTACAGAGTTTAATAGAAAGAAAGTAAATAACAAATAAAACATTTAAACATCTGAGTCTTTGATTGCCCTGAAAATTGTCTCATTTCAAGATGTTTTAAAAAACAAAATCAACACGTTAAATATTTTAAAAATCTACCAATGGTGTGAGAAAAATGTAAATATTTGATTAAATTTGAGCTTTTTCTGTGCAAATGTTGTAGTTTTGTTTCTGAGTTTGAGCCTGAGGGATAAAGTCCAGAAACTCCTGCAGAGAGAGGAGCCGCTTTAAAACCCTGTGATGTGTTCAGGGACATTCAGGGCCACATTTCAGGTTAGGACACGTTCAAATAAAGTATAAACATGATAAAAAAAGGTCCTGAAGTTTGGTACCAGGAACCTGGAACTTACTGGGGGTGAAGGAATGAAGTTGTCTGGGTCGATGTCGCTGTTGAAGGGAAACAAAAAGTTAAAATTTAAGTTTTCAGCAACTCTGAACTTAGCCTAGCTTAGCACAAAGACTGTAAACAAAGGGAAACTGTTAGCCTAGCTTAGCACAAAGACTGGATTGTTTCCCTTTGACAATCGGATCGAATCGTGTTTCTGACCTTTGTTTCCCTTTGACAATCGGATCGAATCGTGTTTCTGACCTTTGTTTCCCTTTGACAATCGGATCGAATCGTGTTTCTGACCTTTGTTTCCCTTTGACAAAGCCTAGCTTAGCACAAAGACTGGAAACAAAGGGAAACTGTTAGCCTAGCTTAGCACAAAGACTGTAAACAAAGGGAAACTGTTAGCTTAGCTTAGTTTGACGTGTGAACACTCACCAAACGACTTTGATGAGACCTTTGATGAAATTTCCCGCCAGATTCATGATGACGTCTGTGAGAAACAGAGAAAATATTATTATTAGAAATCTGCTATTATTATTATTATTATTATTATTATTATTATTATTATAGTATAATCTTGATGATAAGTATTATTATTATTATTATTATTATTATTATTATTATTATTATTATTATTATTATTTATTTATTTATTTATTTATTTATTTTACCATATCATATCCATAAAAACCACAGTCATTTTAAGTATTTTTTTGAATAGTTTAAGCACTAAATTTTAACTTGGTTGGTTAATAAAACATACAAATACTGTAAATAATATCTTTATTATTATAATTATTATTATTATTATTATTATTATTATTATTGCTTTTATTATTATAATATAATTTGAACAATAATAAATATAATAAGTATTATTATTATTATTTTTACCATGTCATATCCATTAAAACCACAGTCATTTTAATTTTTTTTTTTTGAATAATTTTAGCTCTACATTTTAACTTGGTTGGTTCATAAAACATACAAATACTGTAAATAATACACAATTGTATTATTTATTAATTTTTCATTTTTTTCTAATTTACTGATTTTATTTGTCCTCATTTAATCTTCATTCTCATTATATTGTTTGGTACTTTTAGGTTTATTGCTTATTTAATGGTATTTAATGTTCATATTATTAACAAATTCTATTTTAATGCTTAGTTTTATTTCCTTTTTCATTTTTATTACCAACTGAAATCTCACTCACAAAATTTATATTTATTATTTTTTTAAATGTGTTTAAATGTCTTTTTTCTTTTTTTGCTTGTTTTATTTATTTTGTTGTATTATTTTATTTAATCTCTTTGATCACTTTGTAAAAAGTCATTTTGTCTTTAAAAAGGTTCTGTTAAATAGAACGTATTATAATGTTATTTTATTGTGTGATGAGCATCAGTTAAAGTTAATTTCCCCAAAGATCAGTGAAGTTAATTTTTCTGGTTCTAAAATAATATTCTCCTCCTCTTTGATCATAAATCATTTTTTTATTAGAGTAAAATCAAAATAAACTTTTCTGTCTCTTTATTTCAACTTTTCAGAAGATTAGAGGCACTAATGGTAGAAATATGTGTCAATTAGAAATAAGAATAGAAATAATTTATATCTTGTGGTGGATTATTTATTCTTTTTGTGCCCTCAAGTCTTCTGTGTTTTCATAACTTAAAAAAATACTGATTTTTTTTTTCTGTCAGACGCTTTTTTGAGTTTTTTCTTCATTTACAGTAAAATAAGGGTCTGACAGAGTTATAAACATCTTATTCTGTCTGATTTTTAACTTTTATAATGAATAAACACTAAAAAAGTCAGTTTTAAGGGAGGCCCCTGAACATGTCAAAGCCACTCCTTGTTCTCTTTAAGTCAAACCCTTGAACGCAACACAGCTCAGTTCATTTTTCTTTTTGTACTTTTCCATTTCTACAGAAAACTCAGGACAAAATGTAAAACTTCCCCCCAGACATAAACGACTCAGTGTCCGGTTTCAGAGTCACAAACAGCCTCAAAAGCTCCATGACGACAGGTCAGTGAACGCACCACGAAAACAAACAGGAGATTAAACAAAAAAAAAAGAAAAATCAACAGTTTGTGAGAAACTTACCGAAGTTTAGCTTCTGTGTGGAGAGAAAGGAGACTCTCAGGTGGAGGTGTGGAGGTGGAGAGAGCTGCAGACACACTGACACAGACAGAGAGAGAGAGAGAGAGAGAGAGAGAGAGAGAGAGAGAGAGAGAGAGAGAGAGAGAGACGGCACACCCTCTGTCAGAGTCCAGAAAACCAGTTCAACCAAAAGAATCAAGTTCTTTTTCAGTGTATCATGAGCCCCTCCCAACACACACACACCCAAACACACACACTCACACACCCAAACACACACACCCAAACACACACAGGTCCTAAAGTCTGCAGGATTCCTGCATGAAAGAGACAAGTAAATGCAGCGTATGGTGCCTTCAGGTGCCAGCTCGGATTTTACGCCTCCTTCCATTTTCATCAAGAACAGCACAGTTCTTCATGTTTAATTCACAGGCTGTAAATAAACTTCTGTGATGAACTTTGGTTGCTTATTTCTTTACAGGAAGTCAGTGTTAGTTTTGTCTCGGCAAAAGTTTTTCTTTTCATTTTTTTACTCAATTATTTGTTTGTTGACAAAGTTTCAGACCCGTCCTCTACATCCAACACCAAACTGGAAACCTTCATGTCAGGATGAAAGAAACTGTGATATTTATTCTTTATTTATCCTTTAAAAACATTTAAAGATTTTTTCATACATTTTGACTTTTGTTATTTAATTGTTGATAAGATTCTTAAATGTCTGATTCCTTCATGTTGATATGCAGATATAAATAAATGTAAACACTATATATGTATTTATATTCAAACACATAATGTATGTAATAAAGAAGCCCATTTCTAAAAGTTACAAATAAATATGAATAACTGGCTTCGCTGAGATATTTTTTGCCAATATTGAGTCAAAAACTTTTGTAATATAAAGTCAAAATTTCGACGTAATACCTCAATTTCTTGACTTTTTATCTCATATTTGGATTTAATTGTCTCGTAGTTGTGACTTTTTTTCTGAAAGTTTTGACTGTACCTCAAAATTTTGACTTTTTGTCTCAACATTTTGGCTAAAAAAGAGAAAAATAGAAAAAAAAATTCAATATAGCCAAGCTTTCATTTTATTTATTTATATTTTTTTTAGCTGGCAGAAATGGGCTTCCATACATTACGGTTGTTATTGTGGTTTGATTAGTTTCCAGTTTCAGTGTCTGACTCATTACTGCCCCCAGTGGCCACCGTGGAGAACTACATCAAGATGCACTGAATGGATGTAAGAAGCTTTGTTGAATGACAGGTGTTTTGATATTGAAATAAAGAATTAAAAAGAAAAAAGAGAGCTGCAGTTCCTCAAGTGTCCACTAGAGGCTTATTCCAAAAGTGTCAGAAACCACAAACATAACCATCTTAATT
This sequence comes from Thalassoma bifasciatum, assembly GCA_008086565.1. Taxonomy (NCBI): domain Eukaryota; kingdom Metazoa; phylum Chordata; class Actinopteri; order Labriformes; family Labridae; genus Thalassoma; species Thalassoma bifasciatum. Next base: position 33,111 of record RPOG01004970.1, on the reverse strand, counting down.
TAAGGGGAAAAAAAGGTATTTAAAGCAGAAATAAACAAGTTAACAGCCTGGTTCTTGATATGATTTTCATCTGAGTATTTGATTTTCTTCCCAGGACAAAAAGACTGAGTTTTCTTACAGTTCAGTAGTTTTTAAGATATTAAAGTGTTGAGTTTTAAATAATTAAAGCCTCAGCTGATTTGACTGGAAAACAAAGTTTTGCTGCTACAGCCTCTAAAAGATCATCTCCAATAACTTCTTTTAAATAATACGGTCACTTATTTAGGGTTAAAATATGAGGAAAAAATACGACACATGGATAATATTCTTAATCAACCTGCTTTATTACTTATCTGTAGTGTCATAGGTGTCTGAAATTTACATTTCCTCAGGAGAATTTATGGATGATGACTCATAACCTGACAGGAAAAAATTATAATGACAGAGAGAATTAAAGCACTTTACCTGCAAAATCAGCTGATTGGACTTAAAAATAACTCAGGAATTTTTCTGTTTAACTCAAAACTGTTGATCAGATTTTTAAACCTACAGGTAAACTTTAAAGCCATCTTATGTTGTTGTTGTAATATTCTCTGATTATTTACTGCCCTCACCTGGTGAGAGGGGAAACACTTAAATTTGTATTTATAGTTAAGTCTGTCATAATGTAACTGTGATGTCAGCTCTGAGAAAGTAAACAAAAACTGAAATGCAGCAGTTTTCTCCAGTTATAATGATTTTTATCACATTTAACTGAAAAACATGAGCGTCAACTTGATAAGAATGGAAGTTCCCAGGGTCCATGAAAGCACCATTCTCTCTCTCTGCGGTTCCACGTGCAGGTATTTTAAGTAAAACTAATATTTATTCAATTTAAATTATCATCAATTTGATGATTATTATAAAGTGTGGAAATTCCCAGGGTCCCTGAAAGCACCACCCCCGCTGACGTCACTCTGAATGCGGTAGTTCCATAGCAGGTATGTTTAGTAAAAATAATATTAGTCACTGAATTTTAATAAAAACACTCAGTTTGATGATTATTATAAAGTGTGGAAGTTCCCAGCGTCCGTGAAAGCACCACCCCCGCTGACGTCAGTAAATATTAATAAAAACACTATCAGTTTGATGATTATTGTTAAGTGTGTAAGTTCCCAGTGTCCCTGAAAACACCATCCCCTCTCTCTCTGCGGCTCCACGTGCAGGAATCTTTAATAAAACTAATATTTATTCAGTTTAAATAAAAACCATGGTCATCAGGTTCATGATTATTATAAAGTGTGTAAATTCCCAGCGTCCCTGAAAGCACCATCCCCTCTCTGCTGACGTCAGTGTGAACCCGGAAGTGTCCCTGGTCCTGGTTTTCTCTTCTTTCCGGGTCTGATGGCGGATTCTGCGGGTCCTGTTGGGACCAGGTCTGGACCCTGGTGCCGGGTCCTGGTCCTGGTTCTGGTGTCGGTGCTGATCGGACCCGGTAGCGCCGTTTCCGAGCCCGGGAAGTGGAACCTGAAGGTGGAGAGCGTGAGTTTGAGTCCAACACCTGATTTACCTGTTTCCTGATGTTTACCTTTATTTACCTTTATTTACCTCTGTTTACATCTGATTACATCTGTTTCCTGATGTTTACCTTTATTTACATCTGTTTCCTTATGTTTACCTTTATTTACCTCTGTTTACATCTGATTCTGTCTGTTTACATCTGTTTACATCTGTTTACATCTGTTTCTGTTTGTTTGTGTTTGTGTTTGTTTGTTTGTTTGTTTCTGTTTGTTTCTGCTCATAAAGCTGAGTCTGAGGCTTAAACAGTTTTCAGGTGAAGCTCAAAAACCTCAGAGGTGATTTAAGGTGAATCTGAGTTGAAGGTTCGAGTCCTGAGTCAGAAACAAAAACAATGTTTCAGCTCAAAAACCTGCATCTACAAAAACAACCAGTTTAACCAGTTTATTCTTTAATCTGGATTAAAATCTAAGTAATAACAAGGTTTGACATTTAAAGAGAGGAAAACTCAAATCTGGGTTTTGTTTACATTTTTATCTTTGTCCATTGTTGGTTAAAATTTTGAGATATGAAGTGGAATTATGAGATAATTAAGTCAATACATTTTAGATGATAAGACAAAATTTTGGGATCTAAAGTCACTAAAATAAGAACAAGTTAAAAGCTCGAGTGTAACAGATTTAAAGGTATAATTCTGAGATATTAAAGTCAAATAAATGAGGGGAAAAAATATAAAAATTAGATATTTAAAATTTGCAATAAACAGTCATATTTTGACAAATAAAAGTTGAATTTTTGTGATCATTAAGTCAGTGGTATGTGCCACTGAGTAATTGGTTGGTGTCACTGAGTGATAAGTAGGTGCCACTGGCTTTTTGAAAGGTGCCATAGAGTAATTGACTTTTTGGCATGTGCCACTGAGTAATTGGTTGGTGTCACTGAGTGATTAGAAAGTGCCACTCCCTTTTATGAAAGGTGCCATTGAGTTATTGACTTTTTGGCATGTGCCACTGAATTTTTGACATGTGCCACTGAGTAATTGGTTGGTGTCACTGAGTGATTAGTTCTTGCCTCTGGCTTTTTGAAAGGTGTGATTGAGTAATTGAATTTTTGACATTATGGGATGAGTAAGTCAATAAATTTTAGATGATAAGACAAAATTTTGGGATCCAAAGTCAAAGCTTGAGTGAATAATAGAAATTTGAGGATAAAGTTTAATTTTGAGATTAAAAGGTTTAACTTTGTGATATTAGAGTCAAAGAAATGAGCGGAAAAAATTAAAAAACAAGTCAAAACTTGCAATAAACAGTCATATTTTGACATAAAAGTAGAAATTATGTTATTATAAAGTCAGAATTATGAGGAAAAAGTTATATATTTTTCATATAAATTAATATGTTGGAATAAAAAGTTGAGTATTGAGATTGAAAGGCATAATTTTGAGATAAAAAGTCAATAAATTTTGCCATACACTCAAAATTTTGGGATAGGTCAGTCAACCTTAGGACGAAAAGTTTAAAAAGTTGAGATTTTGGTTTGAAATATTGAGTTTTGAGATTAAGGGAATTAAATCATAGTTTCTGCTCCAACTTTCTCAAACTCAGGTCTTTTTTAAGTCTCTGATTCTCATTCATTAAACCTCTGCACCCTCTGTTTGTTTTTGACCCTTTAGATAAAATATATTGTTTATCTCCATGAAATCATTTTTTTATGTGTTTTTGTTGCAGGAAACTCTGAAGAAGCCGATGCTTTACTTCTTCACTAAAACTCTGTTCAACAACAGCTTCATCTCTGTCAAACGTGAGGAAACTTTTGTTTGTACTGTCCTGAGAAAAGTCTGATTTAATCTGCTGCAAACTTAAAGACAAAGTCAGCTCATGTTGTTGTTTTTTGTTCAGTGGTGTCAGAAAACTGTAACAGCTCCTCACCTGTGCAGCTGGACGTGTCCTGGTACCTGAGGAACTCGCACTGCTACGATGAAGTCGTTAATCTGGACGTGAGGAAAACTTCTTCTCCTCCCATTGATGTGTTTGAATCCTAAACCTGACCAAAGTGGTTCAGACGTGTTTTATTTTTGGTGTAAAAATCTGATTTCTGGATAAATCTAAATAAATGTTTGTGTTGTTTGTGCAGACGAAACACGCTCAGAGTTACTTCATGTCACACGAGGTTCAAACTGGAGGAGGAAGTGGATTCTACATGGAGCACACGTATCCTCCAATCAGCTGCCAGCAAAACAGGAACCCTAACGCGGTACACACACACACACACACACACACACACACACACACACACACACACACACACAGTAAACCATCCTGATCAGAGTTATTTTTATTTATTTTAGCGTGTAAACCTTAACGTGTTTGTTTGTTTGTTTGTCTCACAGTTTGGCCTGAGCTCGTTGAAGATGCCGACTCGTCTCACGGAGTTGCCGCAGCAGCAGGTGAGACACGGCACCTGCCGAATAACTGTGGTCCTGACGTCCAGTCATTGCACAAACAGGACTGATCGTCTGTTCGTCCTGTTGTTGAGGTCGAAGTGCAATGACATAAAATCACAAGGAGGGAAAATAAAATCCGTCCATAAAACAAAAATTATCATTAACCAAAGTAAAAGCGAGGAGTAGAGTCGTTGTATGCAGAGCTAAACTGACCTGTTCTAAAAAGGAACGCTGTTACCTTTTTAGAAGGTGTCACTACAACATTGGCAGGTGTCACTGAGTATTGGCAGATGTCTCCGAAGGAATGTTCCAGATTTAAGGAGCATAAAACTGAAGTGGAACATCCCTACTACACATATGATTTTGATTGAAGCGATTGGCAGGTGTCACTGAGCATATTGGTATGTGCCACTTAGCAATTGGCAGGTTGAATTGACCAATTGACAGGTGGAACTGACAGATGGCGAGTGCCACAGAATAATTGAAATGTGCTCCTGAGTGATTGGCAGGCATCACCAAGCAATAGCAAGAGCCATTGACTTTTTGGCATATGCCACTTAACTATGGCATGTACCACCATGTAGCAGGCATGTGCCACTGAGTAATTGGTTGATGTCACTGAGTGATAAGTGGGTGCCACTGGCTTTTTGAAAGGTGCCATTGAGTAATTGACTTTTTGGCATGTGCTTCTGAAGTTTTGGCATGTGCCACCAAGAATATTGGCATGTGTCACTGAGTTATTGGTTGATATCATGAGTGATAAGTAGTTTCCACTGGCTTTTTGAAAGGTGCCATTGAGGAATTGACTTTATTGCATGTGTCACTGAATTTTTAGCATGTGCCACCAAGAATATTGGCATGTGCCACTGAGTAATTGGTTGATGTCACTGAGTGATTGGCAGGTGTCACTGAGTGATGAGTGGGTGCCACTGGCTTTTTGAAAGGTGCCATTGAGTTATTGGCAGGTGTCACTGAGCATATTGGTATGTGCCACTTAGCAACTGGCAGGTTGCATTGATCAATTGACAGGTGGAACTGAGCGATGGCGAGTGCCAATGACTTCTTTGCATGTGTCCCTGAGTTATTGGTTGATGTCAGTGAGTGATAAGTAGGTTCCATTGGCTTTTTGAAAGGTGCCATTGAGGAATTGACTTTTTGGCATGTGCTACTGAAGTTTTGGCATGTGCCACCGAGAATATTGGTTGATGTCACTGAATGATTGGCAGGTGTCACTGAGTGATAAGTAGGTTCCACTGGCTTTTTGAAAGGTGCCATTGAATAATTGGCATGTGTCACTGAGCATATTGGCATACCAAAAGCCACTCTTTGATCCAGACTCACAGAGGAACTTCATCATTTGGACTTTGATTAATTTTGTTCTCATTCATTAACAGAAAAATGTTTGGTTTGATGTTCAGGTGACAGAAGTTTGAACTCACACTTTGTTCATGTTTGTCGTGCTGCTTCGTCTTCAGCCGTCAGAGAAGAGTCCGGCAGCGGCAGCTCCAGCGGCAGCTCCAGCAGCAGCGGCAGGAGCAGGAGCAGCAGGAACAGGAGGTGGCAGGAGGAAGAGGCAGGTGGAACATCCTCCACCAAAGGTGAGCAGAAAAAAAAAACAGCTCACTATCAAAACTTCATACATCATCACTCAGCTGTTTCACATGAATCCTGATTTTCTGTTTTAACGTCCTTTGATGTTATTAAACGTTTGTGGCACTTTCTTTCCTCCCTGTGGCTCAGGCTGCTCCTCCAAAGAAGGAGGAAGGAGACGCTGCAGCAGGAAAATCTGCGTCTAAAGAGGTCGGTCATAGCTCAGAGAGAAAACAACAAACCTGGAGGACGAGTGTTTGTTAGGGAGACGTTAAAACACAACAACACTGGTTTTATTTAACAGTTTGTAGTTTCTTGACGCTGACAGGTATCTGAGGCAGGTGAATCTCTGACGTGTGATTGGTTGTTTGTCAGGCGGCCTCGCTCCCTCAGTACGCGGTGGCTCAGAGCTGGGAGGACGGACCCTACATGTTCATCCTCAGCATCTCAGAAAACAAAGACGCCAAAACTAAAACTCCTGAACACGCTTTACCCTGGAGTCTGGAGCGTGAGTCACACACAGACACACACACACACACACACACACACACACACACACACACACACACTTATACCCAAACACACACTTGGTTAACTGTTAACCTTTTTTCCTCTGTCAGCGTTCAGGTTTCATCCAGAGCTGATGCTCCTATAAACATTTTTAATGACAGAGTTNAAAATCAAAAATTAAAGTGATCTCACTGGATCCAGGGAAGAGTTGATGTCAGGAAGCAGCTCCTTCGTTTTCCTCCGCGTGCAGCAGCACCAGGCTGTTGTTTACCTCCGTTGTCATGACGACCCACATTGAGCCGCTGTATTACTTTAATGAAATCTTTTTAAAGCTTTTTTTTTTTCCTTTAAAGACCACGGTGGCACATATGTTAGTACAAAATGATGTTTGTGTGGCGTTATAGATGAACATGCACGCACTTCTGCGCAGCACTTTAGCGCAGCTGTGTTATAAGATCCACGCCCACCGTGAGTCTGTAGTCGGGCTAGAGGAAAAGAACCAAACCCAGTAGAGACGAGTACAGTAGAGCTGGAACTGTAGAGTGGAAAAGCGCCAAAAGATGCGTTCAGGTACAGAAACATGGTTCTGTCTGATTTTACATGAATTGTTACTCAGTACTGGTGACAGAATTTTGTTGGCATCTATAAGATAAAACAAGATAAGATAAGATGAGGTTGGAGGAGAAGGTGACATGATTGAAGTCTCCTGGGATTATTATGTTGCTGCAGGATGTTGAGTCTGTATCCTTGCAACAGATTCATGGATGAAATCACCAAAAAAGTAAACGTTCTGAATTCAGTTCCCATCTCTACTCAACATAATTCAAAATTCAAAAGTTTCTTGTTTGCGTTTTTATTCTGTGAATCGGTCCAAAATCCAACTCTTTAAAATCTGTTTTACGCAACTTTTAAAGCGTCAAACTTGCACGATGCATTCAGGTACAACTGTGTAGTTTCTGTCATTGTCAAGAAAGGCAAAATAAGAAAAAGGTGTGCAGGTTTTTTACTCTTGTCAGCCTGAAAACGCTCTTAATAATGTTCTTCTCAGGCTGCATGAAAAAAAAACACTTTTTAGTATTTTAGCTGAACTATCTGTCACTTAAATACTCAAAAATACAATATTTCAGGTAAACTGTGCATGAATTTAAGTTTATAAAGATGATGAGGAGCAACGTCTTAAAAAAAAAAGGTCAAACCTGAGGAAACGTAGAAGATTAATTGATTATTATTGAGAAGATTGTTACTGGAAATATTCAGACGGGAAGTGAAAGTGGGTCCATGTTCAGAGTGAAACTAAAACTTAAAGTTTCCTGAAGCGTCAGAGAAGTGTGTGAGCTGTGATGATGTTTTTTGTGTTTTCAGTTCAGATCAGCATGAAGGGTCCTCACGACTTCATCTCAGCCTCTGAGTGGCCTCTGATGGTGGTAAGAAAACAAAAACACACAAAAACCTCACAGCTGATCTGCTAAAGTCCACACACACAGATTTATCATGATAAATGTTTAGAAAAATCACATTAGCAAGAATTTTTATCTGTTTCCTCCACATCTTTGCTGCTACACCACCAGGGCTGAAGCATCTGCAAAAATAATCTAACTGCGATTATTTTCCCCTAAACTGCAATTGTGATTTATGTTAAAGTAAAGGGGACAATATTTTTATGGCTTTCAGATAATGAAAACCCAAAATTCAGTGTGGTTGAAGGTTTGAATATTATATAAGATCAATAAAAAAAAACAGATTTCAATCAGAAATGTCAGGCCTTTTTCTGTTTTATAAGCTTTCCCCCATTTATTCTTGCCAATTTTCCAAGCTTTTCCAATTATCTAAAGTATTTTTGTTCCTTGTGTCCAATTTAGTCACTTTTCATTGTTTGGTTTGTTTTTTTTTTGCCACTTTTGGAAATATTTTTTTTGCTTCTTTATGACCATTTCTTAAATTTTTTCTTAACATTCACATCAATTTTTGCATCTTTTTGACCTTTTTTTGCAGCTTTTCAAAGTAGTTTTCAAGAGTTTGTCTCTTTGATAGAGCAACTTTAGTGTAGAACAGAAAATTTCTCCTGCAGAAAATGTTGTCTCTGGTATTCTGACAAATTTCAGGTTAAAGAAATATTGCACTTACAATATTGCATTAGGTCACATTGGGATTAAAATCTAATCTGCCATGAATTACCCAGCCCTACACATCACCTTTATCTTTGTTTCTTTGGATTTTTTATCTGTCTTTTTGGTAAATATGTCTTAAATTTAACAGCTCAGGCTGCAGAGTTTGGGATGTTTTCAGTCGTTTCTTGAGAATCGTTTCCTCTGCAGGTTTTTGCAGAAAAACCATAGAAATAAAATAACGACGTCTCCTCCTCCTCCTGTTTTTTCCTCTGCAGTTCTACATGGTGATGTGTATCGTCTACGTGCTCCTCGCCGTGCTGTGGCTGGTTTTGTCGGCGTGTTACTGGAGGGACCTGCTCAGGATCCAGTTCTGGATCGGAGGCGTCATTTTCCTGGGAATGTTGGAGAAAGCCGTTTACTACGCCGAGTTTCAGAGCATCAGATACGACGGCCTGTCGGGTACGTGGAGACAAAAACCAACCGTCAGGGATTAGTTTCACCTGAGGAACTCTGATAATCTGTAATAATCCTCGTCCATGGAGTGTTTTTAGTCTGAAACATCCATAATATTCAGTGATTTCCAGGCTTCAACCAAAACCAAACCTCAGAGTGTGATTCTGAAATTATCACAGCTCCACACAGAAAACTAACACTGATATAAAAACATTTAAGAGGTTTTTCTTTTTTCTTTTTTCTTTTTTATAAACTTTCTTTTTATTTTAATTTCAGGTTTACAAAACATAAAATAAAATACAACAAAACGAAATATAAGGGCGGTTGTTTAAGGCCAATCAATAGTACATAGCATTGTATATCATCTATACTGAAGAGGGGTTACAAGTGTTGATATAAGAGTTTTATTTTTCCAGTATTTTGCACAGTCATCAGTTCGTAGTCTTATGAAGAAGTTGAGTTTTTCCATAATGTATATTTCATTTACGATTGCAGTCCAGACTTGTTTTGTTGGTGGATTTGTCTGCATCCAATTGTGTGTGATGGCTTTTTTACTTGCAGCTAAGATGATTTTATAAAGATATCTGTCCTGAGATTTGAGACCAGCTGGTGTTTTACAAAGATATAAGGTGATAAAGCAAATTCCAAAAATGTTTCTCAATTCTTTTGCAAACTCTTGCCAGTAAGAAAGGATTAGAGGGCAGGCCCAAAATACATGAAAATGATCTGATGCACCACATTTTAACCAGGCTTGTTGTTTTAAAGACATCTTAGGGGTGATGAAATAGCGTATTGTACATTTCCAGCAGAATTCTCACCATGATCTAGAGTTGGTGGTCCTAGCCTGTCCCTCCCAAATTTCATACCAATCTTCCTCAGATATCTCCAGGCCAGACTCCCTCTCCCACCTATTAAAGAGGTTTTTTATGGAGTTTTTCTCAGATGTTGTGTCTCCTCCTGCAGTTCACGGCGCCGTGGTGTTCGCTGAGGTTCTCTCCGCCGTGAAAAGGACTCTGGCCAGAGTTTTGGTGATCATCGCCAGTTTGGGCTACGGCATCGTGAAGTGAGCGCAGATTTAAGCTCATTTATCAAAGTTTTCCCACTTAAGATGTGGACTGGTGCATTAACCAAACACATGACTCAGCTTTAACTTTGATTTTCATGAATAAAAAATCAGAGTTTGAGTTTTTAGTTTAAATATTTTTATTGAGGTATTAATGATGAAAAATTCAATGTTACAGACATTTTCCTTTTTTTTTTTCTTAAATCAAATCAGGGAAAACAAAAATAATGAGCAAACTTACAGTTACATGAAATGAACAACAACTGTAGCAACACAAAAAGAAAAGAAACGGTTCTTAAATGCTACCCATCCCTCCCATCTCCACCCTCACCCACCCACCCCGTCGGGATTTTACTTTCTGCCACTACGAAGGAGGCTGTTAAAGTTAATTATAGTTTACTTTGTTTTATTAATATACTGAACCAGGGGAGCCCAAGTGTTATTGTATTGTTCTAGATTATTTAAGAGTGAGAGCCGAATTCTCTCCACATGTGAGAGTTGAGCCATTTCTTCTTACCATATTTTGACAGGTGGAACCGTTGCTTTTTTCCAAAACAGTAATATGAGCTTTTTAGCTGTTATAAGTCCATAGAACAGTAGCTGCCACTGATTTTTATTTAACTGGAAAGTTCGGTCAGAAATACCAAATAGCACTAATAAGGGGTCGGGTTTCAAAATTACATGCAACATTTCTGAAAGAGTGTTGAATATACAGGAGCAGAACAGAGTTAATCTTGGGCAGTCGAAGAAACTATGAAGAGAATTTGCTTCTCTGCTATGGCATTTGTCACAGAGTGGGGATACATCTGGAAAAAATTTATGTAACTTTGTTTTAGTGTAATGCAGTCTGTGAACTACCTTAAATTGAATAAGGTGGTGTCTGGAGTTGGCGGAGTGCTTATAGATGTTCTTTAGAGCATCATCCCAGAGAGATTTTTTGATCTCTATGTCCAACTCCAGTTCCCAATGAGGAGTTTGAGTTTTAACGTCAGAGATAATAACGACGGCGTTTTCTCTCAGACCCAGACTCGGAGCGCTGCTGCACAGAGTCGTCGGCGTCGGTTTACTCTACCTGATCTTCTCCATCGTGGAGGGAATCCTACGAGTAAACGCAGTGAGTAAACACACCCTGCTCAGTGTGTGTGTGTGTGTGAAAGAGACAGGAAGTGTGTGTATCTGATCTGTTTCTCACTCCAGGGTCAAGGTGACAACACCAGCATTAAACTCACTGACATTGTTCTGGCCTTCATTGATTCCTGTATTTTCTGGTGGATATCCTTTAAAACAAGAACACACACAAAAAAAAGCTCCTTTAACTTCACAGTTTTACTCAATTATCTCGTTTTTATCACAGAAACTTTCACCTTTAGGTCACAGTGACATGAAACGACAAGTTCAGTTTTTCTTGTGCAGTTTTTCACCAAAGAAAGATATGAATCTGTCAGTGAATGCAAAGCAAAGAAATCTGTGTTTGTTCTTGAAGAAAGGTGCGTCTACGTCCGGTTTCTCTGGTTCCACGACTCTTTGTTGGTGCAGAAAGGTCGTTTAAGGTCTTTGAGTCAAACTGTGTGGACAGAAATATCTTTACTGCAGAAAAAATCTCATCCTGTTGGTTTTAAAAGTCAGATTTGTCACTGAAGAAAAGATTCATTCTTCTCCAGCTGCTCACACTGCAGAAACTAAACCCAAGGAAGTGTTTGTCTCACTTGTTCAGGGTTTGGAAATTAGAAAAATATCTTAATCCAAGAAACTAAACAAGTTTTTAACAGTGTAAGACCCAGAGTTATAATATTACAACCTCAGATTTCCAAGTGTTGCAGTTTAAAGTTTGACATCCAGATATAAAGTTGTGATAACAAACAACTGTGTTTACTCTTTTTAAATCACAACAGAAACTTCCAGAATGACCCTGATGAAAAGTTTCCCTCCCCCAGTTCTTAACAGCGTGTATTTCCCCTTTAACATCAGTGACAGCTTGAAGTCTTTTGTGCTGGTTGTGGATGAGGGTCTTTATTTTCTCAGATGGTAAAACTGACCATTTTTCTTGGCAAAAAGCCTCCAGTTCCTGTAAATTCTTGCTCTGTCTTGCATGAACTGCAGGTTTGAGATCTCCCCAGAGTGGCTCAATGATATTGAGGTCAGGAGACTGAGATGGCCACTCCAGAACCTTCACTTTATTCTGCTGTAGCCAATGGCAGGTCCCAAATGTTGTCTTTTTTATCTAAAATGTTTTCACTTTTTAATTTCAGAGATTTGATTTCTCCTCTGAAATATCAACATTTAGCTTCATCCCAAAATTGTTTGGGATTATTTTGTCTCAATTTTTTGTCCTTGAGCTCAAACATTGGTGTCAAGGTTTGACTTTTATCTCAAAACTTTGACTCTTTTTGCTTATTTTGACTTTTATCTCACAATTTTGATTTGTTCTATCTCAGGATTTTGACCTTAAAAATCTCACGTTTCAAATCTATATCTTAGATTTTGACTTAATTATCTTAAAATCAACATTTTTGTCTTAAAATTTTGACTAAATTGTGTCAAATTTGTCTTTTTGCTCAAGTTTTGGGGGATTTTTAATCTGCAATTTTGATGTTTACTCTCGAAATTTGACTTAATCTCGAGTTTTTTTTCTTTCATCACAAAAAAATTGTTTTTTTTTCACCCTCTTTTTTCGCAAAATTTCAACTTTTCTCAAAACATCAGTGATCCACCTCCGTGTTTCACAGTAGGAATGGTGGACCTTTCATCATAGGCCTTGTTGACTCCTCTCCAAATGGAACAATGTTTATGGTTGTGGACAAAAAGTTCACTTTTGCTCTCATCACTCCAAATGACTTTGTTCCAGAAGTTTTGAGGCTTGTCTCTGTGCTGTTTGGCGTATTGTAAGCAGGAAACTTTGTGGCATTTGTGTAGAAATGTCTTTCTTCAGCCCATTTTTCCTCAAGTGCCTCCTTATTGTGCATCTTGAAANCTCCTCCTCCTCCTCCTCCTCTCCTCCGTAGGCTGAAGATGATGTAGTTCTCCTGGCTGCTATCCCTCTGGCTGTGCTGGACTCTACCCTCTGCTGGTGGATATCCGTTACTGCATCTGTCCTCTATTACAGCTGTTCTCAACCTGTGGGTCGTGACCCCAATAAGGGTCGCCAGATGATTCTCGGGGGGTCGCAAAATAATTTTAGAAAAATTTAACTAAAATTAAATAACACAATTTCAGGCAGGTTTTTTTATTTAAAGTTGTTTCCTGCTTCATTATTTTTCCAAAATGTGTTGTATCATCCCACACTCCTGCTTCTATAATTAAAATAACTTATCAACATTTTATTCTAACATTTGAACCACTATGGTCCGTCTAAAGGAAAAAGCTTTAAAAAGTTTTTATTAAAGAGACACAGCAGCTTGATGTCGGGCGTCATTACAACGGAGGTAAACAACAACCTTACGCTGCATATTTTATCATCTTCTATCTATGATTAAAGCTAAATTATATATAACAGAGACAAACAGCAGCAGAAGACTGAACTCCTTCAATTACAGCCAAAACTTTATGGTAACAACTTTGACTCTACAGATGTTTGCGCTGACACACGTTAGTCACTCCGTCCTGATTGAAATCTAATCAAGTGTTTTTGTTTTATTTTAAGTAAAAATTATTTTCTTATTCTCAATATGAGCCACATTCAACTGACCAGTCCACAAAAATGTTTTATTTCAAGATATTGAAAGACATAAATGACATCTGAATTGCTTGTATCATGTCGAAAAAAATCTGGAGTAAAAAAAGTTTCTTGTATTAAAACATTATGTACATTTCAAGAAACTTGATGAGCATGTTTCTATTATTTTTACTCCATTGGTGTATTTTTTGACTTGTTACAAGCAATTCAGGCGTCATTTATGTCTTTAAATATCTTAAAATAAGACATTTATCTGGACTTGTGAGTTGAATGTGGCTCATATAAGGAATTAAAAGACTATTTTTACTAAAAGTAATACAAACACTTGATTAGATTTCAGTTTTTGACAGTGTGAAATGAACTGTATTTCTGCCTGATTGATAGTGTAATATTTTTAGATAATAATAATCATAGTACACTTTATTTGTATTGTACTTTTCAAACACAAAGTTACAAAGTGCTTTGCAGGAAATAAAAACAACAATTCTACAGAAAAAAATTCAAGTAAAATCAAGAAACATAACAGGATCAGCCAAACAAAATGACTAGAAATGCAGAATTAAAACAATAAGGTACAAGACATATTTGAATAAAAGAAAATCAAAAAAACTCAACTAAAATCAGGGAAGACACTCTGATTTAAAAAAAAAAAAAAAAAAAAAAGTTTTAAAGACCACAAAAAATTCTGACACGAAAATGGAAAAACTTCTTTTTCAGGTTCAGCAGCTTTGACATTTAAAATGAAACACAGGCTGTTTTTCTCCAAACTGTTTCTTTAAGGTTTTAAATAAAAAAGTGTTGATTTTTTTTTTCTTTAATTAAAAAGAAAAATAATTTGGGGTCACGACTCAGAGAGATTGAGAACAGCTGCTGTTTTTCCTTCTTCTTCTCTGCTTTGTCATAATTTGTGGTCTTGACTTGAACATGTTTGACTCAGTAACTGAACTTTAAGTCTGTTAAAAGTTTTTTTTCTGTTGTAAACATTGAAGCTTGAGTTCAGAGACTTTCAGGTTTGTCTCTGATAAAAACTCTGATAAAAGTGTAAAAGTTGCTTCCTTGACTGTTTTCGCCGTCACATCTTCGTGAGTTTGGCTCAGACCATGAAGCTGCTGCGACTGAGGAGAAACGTGGTCAAACTCTCGCTCTACAGACACTTCACCAACACGCTCATCTTCGCCGTCATAGGTGAGGAGTCAACGCTCGCTCTGATGTAAACCTGTGACATCATAACCACACGAGTTTAAAGCTTTTTTTTTACGTCTCTGCAGCGTCTGTGATCTTCATCATCTGGACAACCAAGACCTTTAAGATGTCCAAGTGTCAGTCTGTGAGTAACACTCTTTCTCTCTCTCCCTGTAAAAAAACTGGTGCTTTTTTTAAAGGTTTAAAGATGGTTACAGGTGGGTAAAGGTGGTTAAAGATGGTTACAGGTGGTTAAAGGTGGTTAAAGGTGGTTACAGGTGGTTAAAGGTGGTTATACGTGGTTAAAAGTGGGCGTGTCTCTGCAGGACTGGAGGGAGCTGTGGATCGACGACGCCTTCTGGCGTTTCCTGTTCTCCATCATCCTCCTGGTCATTATGTTCCTGTGGAGACCGTCAGCAAATAACCAGAGGTAAACAACAACCACAGGGACTAGTTTGACTGGTTAAAGTTAACTGGTTTAATTTAACTGGTTTAGTTTGACTGGTTTAGTTTGACTGGTTTAGTTTAACTGGTTTAGTTTGACTGGTTTAGTTTAACTGGTTTAGTAAAACTGGTTTAGTTTAACTGGTTTGGTTTGACTGGTTTAGTTTAACTGGTTTAGTTTGACTGGTTTAGTTTGACTGGTTTAGTTTGACTGGTTTGGTTTGACTGGTTTAGTTTAACTGGTTTGTCTCTTTGATCTGAAACTGAAGTCGTGTGCATGTGTGTGTGTGTGTGTGTGTGTGTGTGTGTGTGTGTGTGTGTTTGTGTGTGTGTGTGTGTGTTTCAGATATGCCTTCAGTCCTCTCCTGGATGAAGAAACCGAGGAAGAGGAAAAGGAGCCGATGATGAACGAAGCTTTCGGTCAGAACACACATTTGTAAAAATGAATTTACTTTTGATTGTTTTTTATTACAATTTCATTTTTTTGTGCGATTATTTCTGGGTCCCTCATCTTATGTGTTTTCAAACAAACACTTTTTAAGGAAATGAACATTGACATTAAAGGTCCGTTTGCAATTAAACAGTTTTTAGGGTGAAACTCAAAACTATTCTTACGTTTCAGTCGACGTAAAACATGAACTATGAAATTTTTCTGTAATTGCATTTTCACTGTTTCCATGCCTTCTTCCAATACTTTAATTACCTATAACTCTTGTTACTTAAGTGTTGCAGCTCTATTAAACTACATCAGGAGTTATTTTTGTCCAGAAAAACATGTGGATCAGTTTCCTCTCTTAGTCAATTGCGAAATCTGCTGAAGTTTGCCCTGGTTATGATTTTTGTAATAATGATTGAGAGAAGAAGAGCATGAAGTCATTGAGTATTTTTATTTTTTGAATATGAAATGAATATTATATAACAAATGTGATAAGAGTATGCACCGTTTTACTGTGCGGTAATTTCAATCCAGAAGATAATTGATGATTTCTGCAATTTGGTGTATGGAAAAAATATTGGTATGATAAAAAAATCTCCAGACAAAAAACAAATCCAAATACTTTAGTGAATAATTTCTCTCTCTCTCTCTTCTGTTTGTTTATTTATCTGTTTGCAGAGGGGATGAAGATGAGGGGCATGAAGAACGAGACCAACGGCTCGGCCAAAGCCAACAAAGTGGTGAGTGACACTGAAACAGACTTTTCTAACGACCACAACAACTTTTATTTATTATTCCAGACAAATTCAGCTCTGAATGTCTGATTATTTCATGGCACAAAAAGAAAAATATCCTCCATGAGTTCAGAGATATTTCAGAAACATTTCATCAGAGATTAAAGCTGTAAACTTGAAAAACATTAATCACTCTGAACATCTGTGAAATCGAATCATGTTCCTTTATTTTGTAAAAAAAAAAGATTTTAGAGTTTCTGAGAGGGTTAAAAGTTTCCTGATTGTCTCTTTGTTGTGTTTCCAGGATGAGGATCTGAAATGGGTGGAGGAGAACATCCCCTCATCCATGGCAGACGTGTACGTTTATGTTTTTATTTACTGCTCCTGACTTACAAAGGAAAACGTTTCAGACCTGATGCTTTAATATTTCCTCACTGTTTTTTTTTTTTTACAGAGCTTTGCCTCCTCTCCTGGACTCTGATGAGGTCAGTCACCTTTTGGTTTTAACAGGAAACAAAGTATTTTAAATTCTTGCTGGTACAAAACCTTCATCTATGGAAACCCATCAACGCCAGTTTAAAAAACAAAAATGAAAACTTGGCTTTGTTGAGGTTTTTTTTTTTTTTTTTTGGCCCATTTTAAGTCGAAGTTTTGAGATGAAAAGTTGAAGTCATATAAAAAATAGTCAAAATGTCCAGAATTAGGCCAAAAAAATCTAAATTTTTGGATTAAAATTCAAAACTTTTAGATTAAAAGTTGCAACTATGAGGAAAAATTCAGAATATTCAGATTAAAGTCAAAACTGTGGGATAAAAAGTCAAAATGTCCAGATAAAAAGTTGGAATCAGGCCAAAAAAAATCTAAATTTTTAGATAAAAAGTCAAAACTTTTAGATTAAAAGTTGCAACTATGAGGAAAAAAGTTAGAATGTTCAGATTAAAGTCAAAGCGTTTAGATAAAATGTCAAAGCTATGGAGAAAGAAGTCGAAATGTTCGGATTGAAGATAAAAAGTCAAAATTTTGAGATGAAGAGATGATATTTTTAGCAAAAATGGTCAATATGTTGTGATAAAAAGTCAAAAAAATTTAGATAAAATGTCAAAACTTTGAGTCTTTAAGTCAAAATTTGACTTTTTATTGCTTTTATTTGATTTTTTATAACAACATTTTGACTCATGGGAAAAAAACCCCTAACAAATCCAGTTTCTTTTTTATATTTTTAACTGGCAAAAAAGTGGCTCGAAATCTTCATCTCGTTTTTTTTTTTTTTTCTTTTTTTTCTTTTTAAATTTCTGAGGTAACGAAACCATCATCTATGGAAGCCCATTAACGCCAGTCAAAAATATTAAAACCAAAACTTGGCTTTGTTGAGATTTTTTTTTTTTTTTTTGGCTCATTTTAAGTCGAAGTTTTGAGATGAAAAGTTAAAGTTGAATTAAAAAAAGTCAAAATGTCCAGATAAAAAGTTGGAATTAGGCCAAAAAAATCTACATTCTTAGATTAAAAGTTAAAAATTTAACATTAAAAGTCAAAACTATGAGAAATAAAGTCAAAATGTGTAGATAAAACGTCGAAATTTTGAGACAAAAAAATCTAAATTTGACTTTTTATCTCATTAATTTGACTTTGTATCAAAACTGTGACTTATGGGGAAAAAAACTTAACAAATCCAGTTTTATTTTTATATTTTTAACTGGCAAAAAGTGGCTCAAAATCTTCACATCTGTTTTTTTTTTTTAATTTTATTTCTGATGTAACTCATCTTCAGTGTCTTTTCTTGTGGACTATCTAAGTGGTAGAAAGAGGCAAAAATAGCAAAAAGTAGCACTAAAACTTAGTTTTGGGGTAGTAAAAGTGCCAAAAAGCAACAAAAATGTTAATTTAAATTGGGACAAAACATAGAAATACTCAAGAAGTATAAAACAAATTGGTCCAAAAGTGGCAAATAAAGAGTGAAATGTGACTAAAATGGCCATAAAGCAACAAAAATCAACAATAAAATTTTGGTGGAAACTTTAAAATTTTATAAAAGTTGTGAAAAATGGTGAAAAAAGTGATAAAAACTTGAAGCATTGAAGGAAATAAAGTTATATTATTTTTGTAAATCTTTCAGCTCCAGTACAAACAGATGAATCCTCCTGTAATTCCTTTCTCAAACAGCAGATGGCAGCATTCGTTCTGCAGAGAGCAGCTGTTGCTACGGTTACATCACACTGTTGTTTATCCTCCTCTCTGTTGTCATGGCGAGCAGCAGAGTGTGATGGCGACGTGTGGAGAAAACATCGATCTCTGATTCGATGGAGACTCAACACAAACTGAACCCTGACCCTTTTTTCTCGCTCGGCTTTTACTTCAAACCCTTTCACAGATTATTCACACTTTTTTTTTTTTTTTCACCTCTGCAGCTTTTTAAGACCCTCAATCAACAAAGTGGCGCTTATGTAAAACGTGTTTTCTTACGTAAGCTGCTGCGAGGACGCTGACAGGTATTAAATCCATAGATACACGAGTCCACGCGGCGCCGTGTGTCAGGGCGCAAACACCCGTGAGAGGACAAAGAACGCGGCGGCAGAAGCGTTTGATTGGCTGAAACTGAAATGTTGTTTCCTCCAGACGATTGGAGACAGAGAAAACGGCTGTTGCACATTTATTTTTCATGTTGCATCAAAGATTTGAAGCTGAAACGAGGCAGAAACAGAGACGACCACGACAAAGGATCCAGGAAAATATGAAACCAAAACAAACAGAATCTGGAGATTAAATATAAACAAACGTGTAAAATTCACATTTATGGTTGAAACAAGGACAGAAACAAACAGAGGATTCAGTAACGTTGTGTTTTCTCCTGCAGAGGGAGAGAAATCTGACCTGAAGTTGCATATTAAAGCTATTATAATAAATATTGTAATCCATCAGCGTTAATCTGAGGATTACAGAGAATTTCTAATCCCAGCCGCCAACACAGCACACAAGTTTTTCCACCTTCTCCTTGTTTATTCACTCCGTGTTGTTTTGCAATCAGTCTCTATTTCCATTTTTTAATGATTATAAGTCTTTGTTTTATCTAAGCTCAAAGTCTCACTAAGATCAGAAACTTTCAGGTGAAGGTGTCTCAGCAGAAAACACAGGATTAGACACTTAAAAATAAAGATATAAAACTAAATTCAACCTCCTCAGACCTGAGCTTTTCTCTGGTGTATATATTTTTTTATTTCTTCTTTCTAATAGAGATCAGTAAGACCTGATTATATTATGACCAAGTAAAGCTGAGTAATTAATTGAATGTCAGACAGTGAAATATTTCCTTAAATGTGTGAAAATATCAGCTACAGATGTTTTCTGTTCGACGCCAGAGTTACTCAACCAAAGAGACAAACTGTTAAAAACTACCTTTACTAAAGAAACTATACAAGTGGAGAAAAGAGGAAAAAACAGCAAAGAGGAGAAATAAAACTTAGTTTGAGGTGGTAAAAATTGACAAAAAGCAACAAAAATTGGCCTTTAAATTGGGATAAAACCTGGAAATACTCGGAAAATAGCGAAACATGGTCTAAAAGTGTCAAAAAGAGTGAAAAGTAACTGGAAATGGCCAAGAAGCAACAAAAATTAGCAAGAAAAAATTGAGAGTGAACCTGGAAATGAACGAGAAGTTATCAAAAAATGGTCCAAAAGTAGCAGAAAAACTGTGAAAAGTAACCAAAATGGTCAAAAAGCAACAAAAATGGGCAAGAACATTTTTGCAAGAAACTTTAAAAAATTTAGAAAGTAGCATAACTGATGAAACAAGTGACAAAAAAAACAGAGAAAAGTGGTAAAAATGGCCAAAGTCAGCGAGAAAGTTGGGATAAAACTTGGAGAATACTCAGTTTGTTGAAAAACTGGTTCAAAATTTGTAAAAAAAAAAAAAAAAAAAAAAAAAAAAAAAAAAAAAAAAAAAAAAAAAAAAAAAAAAAAAAAAAAAAAAAAAAAAAAAAAAAAAAAAAAAAAAAAAAAAAAAAAAAAAAAAAAAAAAAAAAAAAAAAAAAAAAAAAAAAAAAAAAAAAAAAAAAAAAAAAAAAAAAAAAAAAAAAAAAAAAAAAAAGAAACAGTGAAAAGTGACTAAAATGGGCAAAAAGCAACAAAAAATTGACAAGAAAATTGAAAAACTACCTTTACAAAAGAAACTATACAAGTGGAGAAAAGAGGAAAAAACAGCAAAGAGGAGAAATAAAAGTTAGTTTAAGGAAGTAAAAATGACCAGAGAAGCAACAAAAACAGGCATTCAACTGGGATAAAACCCAGAAATATTCAAAAAGTGGCAAAAAAAATAGCCCAAAGGTGGAAAAAAAGGATGAAAAGGGCCAAATATGGACAAAAAGAAACAAAAACTTACCAAGAATTTTTTTGGGGGAAACAGAAACTTTGACAGAGAAACTACACAAGTGGAGAAACGTGGAAAAAAAACAGCAAAGATGAGAAATAAAACTTAGTTTGAGGTAGGAAAAACGTCAATAAGCAACAAAAATTGGCTTTGAACCAGGATAACACCTTGAAATACTGAAAGAAATAGCCAATAAAAGTCCAAAAGTTGCCAAAAAAGAGTTAAAAGTGACCAAAAAGCAACAAAAATTGGCAAGAACATTTTGGATGAAACTCTAAGAAATTCAGAAAGAAGCAAAAATGCTTGAAAAAGTGACTTAAAACACTGAAAAGAGGTAAATTTAGTCATTGATTATTCTGCTACTATGAAAAACTATTCATCCATTTATGTGAGAAAAAGAACTTTAAACATTCACTCACCAAACATCAATCAATCAATAAATCTTTATTTATTTACTGCCAAATCATAACAAATGTTATCTCAAGACACTTTACAGTAAATATGAAACTTTCCTGAATTTGGAGTTTGGCAGAGAGTTTATTTCTGATCCTGGATTATTCTTTGTTTCTGTCTCATCACTTGTTTCGATGCTGTGCAGCTGAAGTTTTTCATTTAAAACGTTTTAAAGAAGTTAAAGCAGCTTTTAACTCCTTCGCTCTTAATGCTGAACTTTAAAGGACGTGGGAGATAAATTTGTGTTTCTTTTTTTTCCACTCGCTGTAACAAACCTTCAAAATTCTCCCTGAGTGAAATTTCCACGCACCTTTTTTCCCCTGAGCCGAACGTTTCCACAGATCTCTGCAGCTTTTTATCTGATTCCTGGAAGAAAAAACAAACGCCGTCTTTGACCTTGTGTCCTCAGTTTGGACTTTAGGAATCACTGCTGCGAGTAAATCCTCAGAGCTCAGACTGAAATTTCACAAACTTTCCTGAAGAATGTAGATCTGTGAAGCTGGAAACCGTCCAAGAACAGCGGCGAGGAAACAGCGGCGAGGAAACAGCGGCGAGGAAACGACGGTTCACTCAACCTGAGCAGAAAAGAGTTTTTCATGTCAGCGTTCGCCATGAAATTCAGATTCTCAGGCTTTGCAACGATGCATCAAAGTGTAAAACATCTCCAGACTCTGCACAGACGTTAAAGTGTCAGCGACTCGTCTCTGAGTCTCCAAATAAAGAGAAAGAGAAGAATAAAAGAGGATTTATCTGCAGCAGTGATAAAGACTCTGAGCTTCTGATGAGAAATAGACGATAAATTCAAGTTTCTGATGCTTCACAAACTCCTCAACTCTGTTTCTCTTCTTCTCCAACAAACGACCAAAACAAACAGCTTCTGCCTGTTTCTAACCTTCTGATCCTGTTTGTGATTTTAGCAACAAAGAAAAACATCAGGCCCTTTACAGGATTTCCATCTTCAGCTTATAAATACTTTTATTCCTGTTTAAAGACTCCAGAAACAGCTGCTTGTTTATTTTTTTTATTGGATAAATCAACGGCGTTGGTGCATAAAGCAGGAGATTAGAAACTCAGATTTCAACACGACTTTTTTTGAAAAGTAGAAGAAATTTGCAGATTTATTTCACATCTTCACGTCTTTCAAAGTCTTGGATAGGTTTTTGACATTCATTGCACTTAAAATGTTTCCATAAAAGTTATTTTTTTTGCTCATTCAAGGTTTTAAATTCTAAATATTTGAACCATGTTATGGGTTTTCCCCTGAATGTGATAGTTAATGACAGTTATTATTCATGCAAGTGTGAAATAAGAGAGAAAAGAGGAATACGAGGGAACAAGGGCTGGGCAATTCATCCAAAGTTAGATTTATGTTCTGTTGCAATATTCTAATGTCAGACATTGGCATTTAAATTGGGAAAAAACAACAATTTACTTAAAAGTAGTAAAAAAAATAGTCCAAAAGTGGCAAAAAAAAGAGTGAAAAGCGACTAAAATCATCATAAAGCAACAAAAATCGGCATTAACATTTTTGGAGGAAACTTTAAAAAATCAGAAAGGAGCAACAATGGTGAAAAAAGTGGTAAAAAACAGTGATAAGTGGTAAAAATTGCAGAAACCAACAAAGATGGAAAAAAGTTGGGGTTAAACTTGGAAAATAGTCAGTTTGTTGAAAAAAAAGGTCCAAAAATGGCAGAAAAGAGTGAAAAGTGACTAAAATGGCCAAAGAGAAACAAAATTTAGTAAGAAAGATTAACAAGAAACTTTAGAGGAAGCTTTAAAGAATTCAGAAAGAAGCAAACATGCTGTTAAAAAGTGGAAAAATAGTCAAAGTCCACAAAAATTGCATGAAAATTGGGATTAAATTTGGAAAATAGTTGCAAAAAATGGTCCCAAAGTGGGAAAAAAAAGAGTGAAAATTGTCAAAAATGGGGGAAAAAAAATTGTCAGGAAAATTTGGAGTGAACCCGAAAAAAAAAGTGAGAAAATATCAAAAAATAGTCCAAAAGTGTGAAAAAAAGAGTAAAAAGTGATTAAAGTAGACAAACCGACAAAATTTAGCAAGAACATTTTTAGAAAAAACTTTAAAAAGTTCAGAAAGGAGCAACAATGGTGAAAAAAGTGTTGAAAAACAGTGAAAGTGGTAAAAATGGCAGAAACCAACAAAGAAGGGAAAAGGTTGGGATTAAACTTGGAAAATAGTCAGTTTGTTGCAAAAAAAAAAAGGTTCAAAAGTGGCAGAAAAGAGTGAAAAGTGACTAAAATGGCCAAAGAGAAACAAAATTTAGTAAGAAAGATTAACAAGAAAATTTGAAAAAATTCAGAAAGAAGCAAAAATGCTGTAAAAAGTGATAAAATAAACTGTGAAAAGTGGAAAAATGGTCGAAGTCATCAAAAATTGCATGAAAATTGGGATTAAATTTGGAAAATAGTTGCAAAAAATGGTCCCAAAGTGGAAAAAAAGAGTATAAAGTGACTGAAATGGCCAAAAAGCAACAGAAATATGGAGGAAACTTTAAGAAAATTCCATAAGTAGCAAGATTGAAGAAGAAAATAGAGTAAAAAGTGGTTAAAATGGACAACAAAACCAACAAAACCAACGAGAAAGTTGGAATGAAATTTGGAAAATAATCACTTTGTTGATAAAAATGGTCCAACAGTGGCGTAAAAGAGTAAAGTGATAAAATTGGGCAAAAAAAAGTAAAAATAGCAAGAAAATTTTAAGTGAATCTGGAAAATAGTATGAAAGAAACAAAAAATGGTCCACAAGTGGCAAAAAAGAGTGAAATGTGACTAAAATGGCCAGAAAGCAACAGAAATATGGAGGAAACTTTAAGAAAATTCCATAAGTAGCAAGATTGAGGGAAAAAGGTGACGAAAATAGAGTGAAAAGTGGTTGAAATGGACAACAAAACCAACAAAATAATCAGTTTGTTGAAAAAAATGGTCCAACAGTGGCATAAAAAAGTGAGGTGACCAAAATTGGCAGGAAAATTGGGAGTGAACCTGGAAAATGGAAGAAGCTCATAAAAAATGGTCCAAAATTGGCAAAGAAGAATGAAAGTGACTAAAATGTCCAATAAACAACAAAGTTTTGTAGGACACATAAAGTTTAACTTCTATGAAGTACCAAGTTTGTAGCAAAAGTGGCAAGAAAATTGGGATCAAACTTGTAAAATAGTCAGCTTGTGGCAAAGAATGGTCCAAAGGTGTCAGAAATAAGCAAAAATAAGAGAAAATTGGAAAGAAAATTGGGAGTAACCCTGGAAAATAGTGAGATAGAATCAAAAAAATGTTCCAAAAGTGTTAAAAAAGAAGGTAAAAGTGTTTAAATGTGTAAAAATCAGTCCCAGTTGTAGTGGTAGTGGGTTGTTGTTGTTGTTGTGCTGTAATTAATGAAACTGTTCATGTTCAAAATGAGTTTGTTTAAAAACACAGAAGATGGAAACTAGAAATAATCACAATCATAGAAACTTGGATTTACAAACATATATTTATTAGAAAAACTGGACTTTTTATTCTGGGATGTAAAGTGAAATATTCTGTGTTTGTTTCTGTCTCTGTGAAAACAAAAGAGTCAGTTTTTGGTTGTTTTGGTCTCTAAAAAGTCTGAAAAGTTGGTTTTATTGGTTCTTTATCAGCTGAGGCCGTAAAGAGAGCGTCCATTAAACCGAAGATTAAAACGATATTTAGTTTCTCTACGATGATGAGGCGTTTAAAAAAAGGAAACTCAGCTCTTCTCCTGGTCATAATCTCCGTCTCGTTAAACTTTTATCTGATGGTTTTAAAGAGCGGCGCCCTGAGCTTTTCAGTGATAGATGAGGAAAATAAAGAAGCTCTTTGACATTTAAACTGAGCTTTAGTTTTTCTTTCGTCTCCATCCATCACGGCTCCATCGCTCCTCCAGAATTAAAGACCTGAAGCACGAAGCGCCGTGAGCTTTTCCTTCAGGCCGCACTTCCTGTTCAGACCGGACAAATCGGCGTCTCGGCGTCCGCTGGGATCTGTTCTGTCGTTCGCTCGTACTCGGCTTCATCTTTCATTTCTGCAACGAGAGAAATCGAGTTAATGACCTCGACCTCCAGACTGAGCCAGGTCACAGAGCGGAGAAACAAACGTCACAGTCATGAAACCGTCTGTCAGGGATGAAACCAGAGAAGAAGAACGAGCAGAGGGAGGGACGCTTATTTCAATAATTGGCTCAGTTTTTACGTTTTTCTGTCCAAATATCTGAGAGTTCAACAACAAAAACAGCCACTTAAACACCAAAAATAAAGAAGTGAATCTACCAACGCCTGCGTGAAGCTTTTCGTGTCTAAAACTGAGCTTCAACCGTCTGAACCTTTTGTTGTGAAAGTGCTGAAGTTTCCTCTTAGGAGACAAAATACACCTGAGTGCTGTTTCAGGGGCCAAAAGACACGCTGGAGTGTCCTACTTAGGACATAACTTGAACCAAAGTGCCTTCTCGAGAGCTAAAATATGCTTAAGTGTCCTCTTGGAAGCCACAATACACTTTGTGGTGCTTCACAGGAGCCAAAACTTATGCTAAAGTGTCCACACGGGAACCAAAACATATTCCTAGGTGTTGTCTTGGAAGCCAAAATGCATGCTCAAGTTCCCTTTTGGAAGCCAAAATGTGCCAAAATGTCCTCCTGGAAGCCAAAACACAGGCTAAAGTGTCCTCTTTGAATCCAGAATATGCTTATAAAGTGACCTTTTGGGAGCAAAAATATGCTTAGGTGCAGCACAGGAACCAAAACATGTGCCTTAATGTTCTCTTGGGAGCCAAGATATGCAAAATTGTCCTCTTGGAACCCAGAACATGTCCTGAAGTTCCCATTTTTAAGTCAGAATATGCATTTTGTACCATCTTTGGTTATAAAATGTGCATAACTGTCCTCTTGGAAGCCAAGATACCTAAGAGTGTTCTCTTTGAATACACAAAATTGCCTTTCTGGAAGTCAAAACATCCTAACTCAGTCAGAACTTATGCTAAAGTATCCTTTTGGGAGCCGAAATGTACAAAACTGTAGTCTTGGAACCCAAAATACACTTTTACGTTTCCTTTTTGGGAGCCAAATTATCTTTAAGTGCCAACCCAGGAACCAAAACATGTGGCTATGTGTTCTTTTTGGAGCTAAACTCACGGTGAAATGCTCTTTTGGGAGCCAGAACATGTCCTGATGTTCCTGTTTGGAAACTAGAATATGCATTTTGCACCATCTTTGGTACAAAACTGTGTGTGTAACTGTCCTCTTGGGAGCCAAAAACATGCTGAAGTGACCTCTTTGAATCCAAAATAGACTTTTTTAGTGACCTTCTGGGAGCCAAGATATGTAAAAGTGTTCTCTTTGGAGCCAAATCATCCTAACTCAGCCAAAACACACGCTGCTGTGTCCTTTTGGGAGCCTAAACTTCAGCTAAAGTGTCTTATTTGAACCAAAACATGTCCTGAAGTGTCCTTTTGGAAGCACAAACATACCAAAGTGTCTGCATGGGAGCCAAAATACACCTCAGAGTAACCTCTTTGGGTATAAAATGTGTGTTATCGTACTCTTTGAAGCTGAAAAACATCCTAAAGTTCTGTATTTGGAACCAAAATTCTCTTTACAGTCCTTTTCCCAGGAGCCAAAACAAATGCTTTTTGTCCTTTTTTTCTTTGGCCCCTGCTTCAAAGTGTTTTTGCCCCCATGGTCAAACAAAAAATCAATGAGCCACAGGAAATATTTAGTCCTTGGGAATGTTTTAAAACAGAAACTTAAAGTTTTGGTCTGTTAGTTCAGCTCTGGACTTCTGTCTCCTTTTCCTTATTAATCAAAATCAAGAAGCTTCTGATGTCAACAACTACAGAAAAGTCCATAAATTATGTTAAATAACGGAGCGACCCATTCGTCTGTGGTTCAAGTGAAGAATAAGAAAAGAAAGAAGTTTAACACGAATGTTTGTGTTGAAGTCACTTCTTTTAAAATCAGCGTTAGGAGTTTTTTTTTTTTCCAAACTCTTTTTTTATTTAATGTTTTGGTAAAGATACAGATACATCTTGTAAAAATAGACATTATATAAAATTGATACACATAGTGTTAAATACATAAATAAATAATAGTCAAAGTACCAAATAAAACAAAACAAAAGCAGTAATAGTAATGATAAATAATTATAATAACAATAATAGCAAGAATAATAGAAATAAAAATAGATTTATATTAATAACAGTAATGATAATAATAAGAATAATAGTAGTAATATTAATAATAATAGTGCCAGTAATATGGAAATAGGAAAAAAAAGAATATATCTGTCAAATTTACCATTAAAAAAGGTTAAGAGTAGTCGAAGCGTTTGGAGTTTTAAAGTTTTTGTCTTTTCTGTTTCAGGAAACGATGACGACAAAGTTTGAGATGTCAAAGATGGAGTAAAGGAGAATGAAATGAAGAAACATGAAGAAGAAAAAGGACTGTTTGATAAAAAGACAATAAAAGACTGATGTGAGAGAGAGATGAGTTTAAAGACTGATGAAGTGATGAGATACAGGTGTTAGAGGATGAAAGCTGCAGGTGTGAGGTTATGAGCTTCGTAAGCCTTGATTGTACAGTCACTGCGCCGCACAGATCCTTTCTTTTTATGCCTGTTTGTATTTATATTTCTATATATATATACAGTATATTTTGACAGACTCGATGTTGCGGCTCCTTTTGCCTCGTTCCCGTTTCCACGTGGAAAAGTCATGTGCAGTTTCTGACGTTTTCTTTTGGGTTTTTTTAACGTCCAGCAGCTTCACTCAGATCCTTTCAAACCAAAGTGGTGAAAGTTAAAGAAAAACACGGTTAAAGACAGATTTATCTCTTCGTGTTTGTCGTCGTGTTTCCTCACAGACGTTTGTGTCACATCAGCTGCTTTCACTTATTTTACTGTTAAAGTTTCTGCAGAAAATGAATCAGATTTTTGTTCTTTTTTTACTGTATGCAGCTGCAGGAAAGTGGTCACATGACTTTGAGTGTTTTCTGTTTTTTTTTTTTGCAGGAGCTCAGAGCCATTAGAGCAGGGGTGTCCAAACTCTGGCCCGGGGACCAAACAAGGCCCTCGGTCCATTTTCATGCGGCCTAATCTTAAATCACCTGAATTAATTAATGTGAACATTCACTGTTTCTGTCAGACGCTTGAAGAAAACCTCAAAAATATATCTGACTGTGCAAAGCTCCAAAAAATCTGCAGAAACTCAAAAAACTTTTACAGCTGATGTGCTCGAAAAAATGCATTCACGGACGTTGAGAGTTGTAAAAAACACACAAAACTAAATTAAAGATGTGAAATTGTGAAGAAAAAACAAAAGTTGATGCATAAAAATGGCTCAAAATGCAGATTCAGAAACATTTCGGTCTAATTTTTTCTTTTTCTAACCTTCTGTATAAAACAGTCTTATGGAAGCTTGTTTTCTGAGTTAAAAATAAAATAAAAATCTGGCTTTGTTGAGGATTATTTTTGTCTGTAATATGTCAAAATTTTGAGATAATGAAGTCAAAGTTTTGAAAAAGTCCAAACTCAAGTAAAAACAGGAAAATTAGGAGATTCAAAGCTGATATTTTGACTTTTCACGTTATGAATAAAACTTTTTTTTCTCAATTTTACAACTTTATATTAGCAAGAGGAAAAAATAAAACCTCAACAGAACCAGTTTTTATTTTATATTCTTATAATTTGAGGAAATGAGCTTCCGTACAATCGTTGTAAAATCCAGATTATGTCGTAAATAAATTATTTTAAGGTCTCAGAGGTTTGTAGTGATGACACAGACATGTTTACTTTAATTTAGAGACTCATTTTTTTCAGGAAAACATTTTACTTTTCATTAATGTGTCAGAAAGAGTCGCTGGCTTTTGGTTATTTTCATAAATAAACTACGGCTCTTTATTGAAGAGTTTGGACTCCCCTGTGTTAGATGATAAAGATTGTGTTATTGGTTTTATGTTATTTTCCACAGACTGATGAAAAAGCAGCTCACAGACGTTTTATTAAAGTGCATCAAAAACTTCAAATATCAGAGAGGATGATTTCAGACTCTTGGTTTGGATCAGAGAGTGTGAAATCTCTTCTGGTGTTAATGGTTGAAAGGACGAAGCGCTGAGGTTTGGATGGTTTTCTCCGTTCGTCGTCTCCTGAGGGAAAAGAAAAGTGTTTTTTCCAGTTTTGTGTGTTTGTGTGTTTCTCATCACAGCAGCATCTGTCGTCCACAAAGACTCTGATTATGTAAAGCGCTGTGCTGTTTGGTTTGTAAATAAATCAAAAACTCATCATTCAGACTGGGAGCCTCAGTTATTTACTCTGTTTTTTTTGTTTTTTTGCTCTGATGTTTGTTTTTCTTTGAGGAGGCGTTAGTGTTTCTGCTCTGCAGCTTTAAAAACACTTTCACAGATTCAGTTCTTCTGAATTAAAACATAAAGATGCTTTTATGAAGTTTGTGATCGAACACTTTCAAACACAGTTTCAGCTATGAATATGAACTTTAAGGGCAGGGGCGGCTCTACAGGGGGGGGGCACAGGGTGGCAGCTGCCCCCCTAAAACAAAGCCAACCCCTGTTATAAAGATTTAATTCGAAGAAAAGTGAAGCTTCATTGAGTTGAGAGTTTAAATGAAAGAAATTCACTGACTGACTATGAGCTGAGAGAATATTAGTAGAAATAAGTGGAAATTTTGAGCTAAAAAAATCAGATTTTGATTTTAGAAAGTCAAAATTTAGTAATAAAGAAAATAAAATTATGAGAAAAAAGTCAATTTGGGAAATCAAAAATCACAATTTTGAGATCAAAAAGTCAACATTCTGAAATTAAAGTCAAAGTTTTGAGAGAAACAGTCAAAACTCTGAGAAGAAAGTCAAATTTATGATATAAAAAAGTCAAATTTAGTAGAAATTTTGAGATAAAAAATCAGAGTTTGAGTTCAAAAAGACAATTTTTTTTGAGAAAAAGTTAAATTTATGAGATAAAAGTCAATAACTTGAGACAAAAAAGAAATTCACTGACTGAGCTGAGACAAAATTAGTAGAAAAAAGTGGAAATTTTGAGCTGAAAAAAATCACATTTTGGGTTTGAAAGTCAAAATTTTGCGATGAAAAAGTTAAAATTATGAGATGAAACTCAATAATTTGGGAAATCAAAGACAAAACTTTGAGATAAAAAGCTCAAATTCTGAAATTGAAGTCAATACTTTTGTTTTAAAAAAACAACAACAAAATTTTATGTTTGAATGTCAAAATTCTGAGTTGAGATATCAACTTAAAGTTTTCGATACAAAAAAATTGAATTTATGGGATAAAAATCAATAATTTGGGAAATCAAAGCCAAAACTTTGGGATAAAAGACAAAAATTCTGAGATAAAAATGTTGAAAATATCAGTTCAAAAGTCAAAATTCTGAGTTAAAATCCCAGTTTAAGATATCAAGTTACATTTTTTGAGATACAAAAGGCAAAAATTTTAAAGTTAAAAGTCAATAATTTGAAATATCAAAGTCAAAGTTCAGAGATAAAAAGTGAAATTCTGTCACAATAGTCAAATTTTGAGACGAATGTGGAAATTTTGAGATAAAAAGTCCAAGTTTTTGAATTGATAGTTAAACTTTTGAGATAAAGTCAAATCATGAGACAGAAAATTCCAAATTTTAACGATACGGTACAATTTTTGAAACGAAAAGTTTAAATTTAAAGATAAGTTATCAATTCTTGGAAATAAAAAGTCAATTTTTTTGGACAATAGTAAAAACATTTTTATAGATAAGTTCAAATGACTCTGCACCATGAAGAAAAACCCTAGTGGAGACTCAGGGAACTGCAGTTTTGGTCCCACTTCTCCCCTTAATCGTCCTTTAATTTACTTTGATAACTCAGTGTGTTTAATTTAGCAGCTTTATAAATGTTTTTGGAGTTTTTCACAGAAATGTGTGTGTGATAATGATTCCTGCAGCGTGAACCATCTGGAGTTAATTCTTTTTCTTCTCCTTGTGTCTGAAACATCTTTAAACTTGACCCCAAATCCTCTTTCTGCAGAATCTAATTTGATCTATTGATAGAAGCTGCAGCCTAAATGTCACTGAGCTGCTCTGACTCTCACTTTATCTGTGTTTTTATCACTGTTAGAATAAAGAATAAAAGAATTAAAGAATAAAAGAATAAAAGCAGGAGCTCTAAACTGTGTTTTTCTGACTGTCACTGACACGTGGAGGTGTTTGCTCCTTATTTAGCAGCCGGTGTCTCTGCGATATAATCCTGGCATGTAATCCATCTGTTCTGGCACTTCAACGTCTCTGACCTCGAACACGGAGACAGGAATCTAAAGGCGGCGGTGGCGCTCTGACATCATCATTATCTGCAGGTTTCTGCTCAGAATAACGAGGTCTGACTTCATCTCTTCATTCTCTCTGCTCAGAACTGACACTGTTGTTTCTGCGCTTTGTCAATTAAAGCAGCAGTTTCCCTCACATTGTTCCTGCGTGTGTGTGTGTGTGTGTTTTCAGTGTGTGTGTGTGCAGCTACTGTACTCTGGCTTTACGGCTGTAATAACATAATCCCACAGATTTGGCCTGACAGCGAGACAGTATGCTGCTGATTTCAACTGACAGTAGGGAATTATGGCGAGCGCCGGCTCCACAGACGGAGGGACATGTGTTATTGTTGCTGCTGCGAGGCTCAACATGTGGCCCGTCAGCTCTCAGAGGGACGCCCACAGAGGCTGACGGGGTCGGTTTGAGGATGATGGGAGTTTGACGGGATCCTGAGGTGAAGACGAGGAGACGGTTTTTAAAACCAGCCCAAAGTTTCACAAGGAATTTAAAAATATTTCAACTTTGTTACAACATCCATCAGTGACTGTAACTTTACCAACATCCTACATGTGCTTTAACCAATCAGACGCTTCATATATTTGAACAAAATCACCTTAAAACTGTAGGTCAGTGATTCCCAACCTGTGGGTCGTGGCCCCCTGGTGGGCCGTGGAGGCATTGCAAGTGGGCCGCCAAATAATTTCCAAAAAACTATTATTTGTTGTCAGGAGCTGTTTTATAAAGATACAAACATGGTCTTAAGAATATTAAAATGACCCGAAATGTAATTTTAAAAAACAGCGTGTAGCCTATAATGTAATAACTGCAAAAGGAAAAGTTATCAGCACCTGTTTCATCATTGACTTATTATATTTTGGGTTTTATTACTTATTTTTAAACATTTCTGGCTCAGCACTTTAGTTACATTATCAACCATTTATTACACTTCTGGTAATTGTTTCACTGTTTTTATGACATTTCAGGTCTTTGTTACAAATTGGGCTCTAAATAGGCAATATATATTATATAACCTTCATATTTATTGGGTCAGAAGCTGGTAAGAGGTGGGCCACAAACATTTAGTGAGACGTAAAAGTGGGCCCCAAGATAGAAAAGGTTGGAAACTGCTGCTGTAGGTTAATATCACTGATGTGCTCTGAGTTTAGGTGAAACAAACCAATGCAGACATTTCACAAAAGTCAACAGTTTAACAACTATTGGATGAGACTACTTCAAACAATTTAACCTCTACTTTTGCTTTGAAATTTTAATTTTAACACTTTAAAATCAAAGGTAACATTATAAACAAAAGCTTGTGTTTAAGCCTTTAGCTTCTCCTTGAACTTTTATCTCCTGTTTAGCCTTTAGTTTGTGTTTAAGCGTTAAGTTCTTGAGTTTTAGATTTTCCTAAATGATCAGTGTTTTTACCAGCTACATAAGAACCGTAATAAAATCTCTCAAAATATCTTAGTTTGTATAAAATTAGAAAAAATATTTTCACCTGTAGGCCGCCATTGTTGTTTACGCCGCAATAACGTCTGGGTAGTGATGTCATATGGTTGCACCGGGCTGGATCTCATACAGGATCATATAAGTCCTGGAGCGGACTTCAGTGGTTTCCAGAGGAAGTTTTGTGGGTTTGTGTTGGAAAATAGTCGGCACAGCATTTGGCTTTGGTCTCCGTTTATAATGACCCACACCTGTCAGCTCTTTCATCAGCATGGGCCGGCTAAATGCAGCAAATGCTTCTGGGGAGAAGTGGCCAGAACATAGCCGCGGCTCCATGGGAAGTTGTTTACGCCCACAAGCCATTTCCCACAACTTCCTTCTTTTCTTGTCTTTTGGGAAGCTGTGCAGACTAACATCAGTCTCCTT